>QYTT01083887.1:2110-21395 GCA_006980735.1 Dasypogon diadema
AACCTTCTAAACTACAAGCCATGAACTGGCCTTGAGCAAGAATATTGAACTCGTTTTTTATGAACGCTTTAAGATATCAAGAAGTGGTCCGTTGAATTTATAGGACCACTTTCTACTATCTTAAAGCGTTAATAAAAAACAGTTCAATATTCTTGCTCAAGGCCAGTTCATGGCTTGTAGTTTAGAAGGTTTTGCCGGTACATGATATTCGCCTGTGGCTAAATACAGATATAGGCGAATCCTGGATCACATAAAAGAGATGAGGGAGCTCAGACGTCCAACGACAGGATCAAGAAGATCAGATGCGAGGAGATAAAATTCTTATTCTGTTGGACAATCCAGCAGTGGTAAGATGCATGGATCTGACGGAGGAGAATTCATCTTTAGCGAGGGATGTGTACAAAAACCCAATGGGTGTGGCTCGTAAAATGATATAAAAAAGCCGGCATCTTGGAAAAAGGGTGCTGCTATAGAGTTCCAAGGCCCAAAACTATATTCTGCTATTGTTGGAGGCATAATGAAGGACCACATCTATTCTACACTCTTCATCAAACCAATCCGAAATTTTCTTTTCCATCTTGGTAATAACTTTCGTAATATTATTCCAAGAAATATTTTTATCTGTGACCTGCTTTTTGTTTTTATATTGTATTTAATAGTTGGTCAGTCAAAGGTGTTGTTCATATATGCCTTAAAAAATCCTAAAATAATTTTAATATCATTTTTAGGAATCCTATTGAAAAAGTGATTCAAGTCCTTCATAGAAGGAATGCTCTGACCCCGAATGCCCCAGAATGCCATCACTCATATATTGAACTCCTTAAAACTTTGCAGATCTAACTCGTTTTTGATAATTTCTTCTTTCTATACTCTTGGAAAACTATTTTTTCGTTTCCTATTTGCGTATGGCAAATATCATTAAAACCATAAAGGATAAAAATATGCATCCGGAATTAAACGACGTAAGATGCTGTATTAAATTTTTTTTAAATATTGTTGCATTAATTTTGGAAACCAAATTTCCTACAGCGAGCTCCCAATCCTTTTTACTCTTTGAACATATCTTCCATTAATCCGTCCTTTGGAAGTCTCTGTTTCGGCCAAGTTATCCAGAAAACTATTGGATTTCTATACCCTAACCACTATATCTGTATCTCAACCTTTAACCTACATTTTACCAAAGAATTTATTTCACCTTCAGCACTTCATATTCAGTAGCTACCGGCTATTATTCAAGCTTAAAAAAAACGCAAAATTGAGATCCTGCACGGAGTGCACCCTACTCAAAAGGGAAAGACTATCTGTCTCGGCGAACTACTCTAAAAATTGCTACTATCTACCCTAAAACAACAGTAGAACATTAAACAAAGCCCAGAAAATACGAGTAACGAAAACGCAATTATCGTACAACCCCTTCTGTATTTTGTCTGTTTTAAAAGAAATGTCACCCCAAAGACTCACGTCATGAGTTGAGGTTAAAGTTTGCCAAGAAGTGAGCCTGAAAGGGGTTGAGGTCAAACAAGGGAATAAAAGTAATTTAAAAGTCAAGAGTACCTTTGTTTGTTCAGAGCTTTGTGAAGCGCCATGTTCATGTACCTATACGTGCCTCGTTTGGAATCTATTTTAGAATTCTAGGAAAGTGTCATCGGTGTGTGTCTGTAAAAGTCAATTACAGCCACACTACATATAACGACAAAATTTTGCAATTTTATGCAGCCACATTTTAATGGTTGGACATCCCCATAGCAAGAGGTCGAATTAAAAGGACATAGTCATCAAGTATGCGAACAGGCGTGAAATGATAATAGACAAGTCCGTAATGGAAGTCACCATCAAAAGAAGCACATCGTGCTAAACTTACGGTTGACCACGTAAAGCTTGGAAAAACCCTGGCACCAATCTGCATTTTAACGAGAAAATTGCCTTCAAGATCAGGGAGTAGCAACCTGATGCAAAAGTATACACAAAATTCCACTATTTGATGGGAATGTGGAATATGTTTCTGGGGTTTGATAGAAAAATCCAGGTCAAATATGCAACTTGTACTAAATTGATAGGGTGTGGTGATAGTAGGGTTTCCCGCTTTGACTCTACCAAACATCCTTGAAAATCATCTCTGATTGCCGCACACCGTTGATTTGATCAAGTCGAATGGAGTTGAATCGAGTGTTCTTCACCTTTGGCCTGTGAGCGGAGAAGCCAGAAAATGTGTGCAATGCTTTCACTCCACCTTCCCCTTGAAATCCGATATCTTAAGGGTTCTCAGTGTGTAATGGATGAGGTAGTTCCATATCCGGACGGATACTTGTTACAAAAATACCCTTCTTCCGAACATTGTAAGATTCTTTGGCAGATTTTATTCCAGAGGATGCTGGTTGCGTTAATATAGGGGTTGATGTCATTGACAGTACAACTTCCAGGGATACTTGTAACAATTTGTGGTAAAATATATTTTTTGTGGAGAGAAATAAGATAGTCCCCGGGAGTGGTTTTATCATACGGCAGAAAATTGGCTTTAATTGATTGATTGTGCAATGTTTGGAACGTAATCGTGGGTGTCATTAATGATGATGTTCCTGTCCAAGCATGGTTAACTTTTAGGAGAACCACCCATATTAAAGGCACAAAATTTTAATTATTTGAGCACTTGTATCCATTTGAAATATGCAGTGCAGTGTATACGTGTTTTTCACACGTTGCTTGCCAAAATTTGCATAAAAGTTTTCATGGGAGAATTAAGTATTAAACTGCATTTGTTCTGAGAGAACTTACAAGTGTAAATCACCCGTGATGCACTTGGCAGCCAACGTGTTAATATATCTTGCAAAACTTACTCCTGCATTTTGGTCCATAAATTTGCAACTTTATGATAAATTCAATGCCATGCCACTATCAGTTCACCAGGTCCAAGTATCAAATCTTGTAAGCCACGAAAAAATAGATGGTGGTGTCTTATGTTTTTAGCTTAGCTTAGGAGCATTGCTTTGTATCAGAAAGAACAGTCAAGCGACAGACTTATGTGGATAATGGAAATTTGATGTACCTACTTATAGATTTCATTCTCACAGGAAACAGTTTTGTTCTTGATGAATCTTCTGTATTTAGTCTGTGTTCTGTGCCAAGAGTATATTTTAGTTTCCAGTTTTCTAATGATCTATGTATCTTGAATGTTTAAGATATGACCATTTGTTCACTGTGCATATGCCTTGCTCGCAGGACGAGATTTGCCAAATAGTTTCTAGGGCAAAATTTCTTGTGGTATGAAGGAAAAGTTGGACATTTTTTGATGCAGTTGTCTATTCTGCAAAATATAAAATAGTTTCAAAATGGTTTTATCTCCATTTTCCCAAGAAATGGCAAGAGTATCTTGTTGAAGAAGGCGTCCAAATTAACACACATTCAGATTTTCCTCTATAGAGTTATATTATAAGACCTGAGAGGAATACACCATCTCTAAGAAAAAGTCAAAGCTCCTACAAGTTTTCTCCTCTCCACATCTGTTAAGCAATTTCAACATTTTCCGCATATAGTATTTTATTATCACAGATTTGTGTCGAATTTATCGAAGGATTCAATGGACTTTTTTGGGCCAATAGGATATCAAAAGTCTTTTGAAAAAAGGGTTAAGTGAACCACAGCTGGAGAACTTATCGTTTTCTTTTCTGAAAATCCTTTATGAAATCCAACTTTCTCATTCCCATGGTGAAAAACAAAAAATCTTGCAAGGACATGACCACATGAAAAAGGACTTACATTTTTTCCAGGCCTTAAATTAGCAAAATTACAAAATCCATTATAAAATCACAATATTTGAATTTTTAGGAAATTACGTCACTGACTTTAAATTATTGAAGGAGCAAAGAAAAGACTGGTCGAATTTTCTGCCGACCTTGCTCCCAAAAAACTTATAGTTTTCAGATTTATGATTTCCACAAGTTTATGGTCTTTTTCATGAAATTAAAACATTTCTTACATAATTTCAAGAGAATCGATAAATTCCAAATTAAAGTAAAACCAACTCCTCCTGCTGGAAGTTCCCACACAATGACATCATAAGCACTGCCAGGTAAAGCAAAACTCTTTCTCAACCTTAACGACGTAGAGATGCAATTTTAGATAAAATTCTTTTTTAAAAGAATACTTCTCTATTCACATCTTCGAAGACGTTGTAAAAATAAAGAAATCTTGGCACAACATCATAAAACTGCTATTCATATGCTTCATCTTCCGTCTTTTCTTGGTTATCGAAACGACAATCTTCAATGGCAATCATCGCAGGATACTTAAAGGATTCTCACACCCAACTCAACCCAGTTTCAAGGAAACACACTTCTAATAAAGCTTTATTTTCCTCCCGTACAAGGTAAATACAACTTTATTTGGAGGGGGTTTTTTTTGTGCAGGGAGTTCTCCCCATCTTAAGCATTAAAACTTTCTGGAAATGACAATGATGTCATATGACCTCGATGATATTCTAGGATAGTTTCCATCTAGTTCAACCAGGAAAATATATCACGGTTAAAGATTTCTATCGGAGCACACATGAATTCCTATTTCCAAACTTCACATAGTGCTTTGTGAGTTTCAATTATCGTTGGTCTTCTCAATTGGCTAACGAGCCATCTCCGGCGTGTCATAGATAAATTCACGAGAGGGAAACTAAGATTTAAATCAATTTTAGTCCATCTTAAATTCCCCCAATGCATTTAAGTGACAAAAGCTGTAACTTTCATTAATTATTGAAACTAGCACATTTTGTGTAACACCTATGAGGAACTTAATCTCGAATTTCTGTCCTGTTGATGATATTCAAAAGCTAAACTAAACTTTCCAACGATTACCATATCCCTAGCGTCCTACATCTGTACACTCGGACAGACTGACAGGCTACAGAGGCATCTATGGGCCCTTATTCGTTCCCCATTCATGAAATATTCAACGAAGTTTGCTTTCATACTTGTGCTGCCCTATCTGCACTGAAAGACGCTTAGACATCATCAAACCTTCAACGGTTCCTTTCACAAACTACTTTCTCTCTTGTTAGTTAATAGATGCGTGCACTTGAGAAGGGTCCTTGAAACCATATATCCTTTTAAAATTATTTTTTTTCGTTTTTTAAAGCTTTGAATGCAACTATTCAAGTAGGTTTTCTTGTGCGAAAAGGTCAAGTTTGCATGTTACGAGCGAAATGAATTTTTCTTCACAGACTTTATATGGGCCCTGCAGTGTTTCACAGAAACATTAAGTAGCCCCGAGTGATGTGTTCCATGAGGTTAACTTTCAATTCAATGTCTCCTGTTTTTAAAAGGGGAGATTGAATACTCTGCATCTTTATTTCAATTAGGAGAAGAGAAATGCTGATGAAAAGATCGAATGGAGATGAAAAGATAAATGATTCCTGCGTTATGGTCTTTGTCTGGTGGTTATGTCGCAATTGTACCATAGTAAACGAAACCTTCAACACTTTCTCGAAAGTCCCGGGGCTAAAGAGCCACGTTTATTCGAAACACATGTTATCTTAATCTGTTTTTTTTTTGGCGTCAAACAAACAGCACCAAGTATCGATACTTGAGGGCAACTATGTAATGCTGATTGTTTTTCATATAGAACGTCTAGGCGTCAAACAAGTACTGCCAAGTATCGGAACTTGAGAGCAACGGTGTAATGATTCTCATATCAACCTCAGAATGTCCAGACCTAATACAGTTAATGCCCCTTTTTCACTTAACTCAATCTGTGCTTATAATTTTTCCTCTTCTACCAAAGATGCCCCTCTACACCACAGAACTTTGATTGCACCAATTATTTAAAACCTAAAATCCGTGCTTTCTGCAGAAAAATACTTCACATACTTCGATTCCTTGACACTTCTGTAGCATTTTTAAAAACCCAGCTATTGAGATACAAATTTGCTTACATGTGTAAAATGTTCTTCAAGTGTAGCTCGCAGAAGACCAATCAGATGAATTTTTCAAGACTTTTATCTTAGTGAAATCAATTTGCAACTTGGGTACGACACTAAAACGCACCAATTTTAAGCTCCTTTTCCTCGGAGAGCGAGGGAGATGGCATAGAAAGTAGTATATAACAACGGCAGCAGAAGGCAGATGTGAATTTGTATCCTTCAAGGACATATTCTAGCACTGTTGGCACTCTACTAGACTGTAGTATTTTTTCTTTTCGTTCCGCTTCACACCTCACACTCAATGTACACCCCTTTTTGGGATTCATGCTATTGAAGTCGTAAAGTGAATCTGCCCCCCTCCCCCCATCCGCGCCACCTTGTTTCCAATCATTTCCAAGGCGACTGCTCTTTAACGGATGGTACAAATTTCTTGCCGGAAATTTTCTCCCCTTTTTTCTCGCTCCCTACCAATGTTTCCGTCATCGCCCACCCACATTGATTCCTTTCACAGTTTTAACGGTGGCAAGGGTCACGTCAAGTGTCAGAGGGTGATCCTGTATTAAGCATGTCACAGGTTTACGTAAGATCGCGCGTGAAACACACGCTCCCCCCACTACTGTGCACTACCTGCACAAAAGCTTCTCAATTACTGCTCAGCATAAAACTCAAAAAAGCTAAAGAATAGCAAATGGGTGGGGATGGGGATGACTTGCTCAGGTGATGGTTGGGTTTCTGCACTTTAAGTGCTCGCCTTCCTCTAAACTGGGGCACACATAACGAATGCTCCCACTTTCCATGCTTTCAGGCCTCCCAACATTTGTGTGACTGGCCTGGCTTTGGCTTGATTTACACGATGATGTTCTTCCACAGTGGAGGAGAACTTTTTATGCTTTTTAAATTTGCGTGTGTGTGTGAGCATGGAGCAACGTGTACGATGCATTGACGAGCCCTGTGTACGCGGCGCGGATTTGCTTATTTTCGTCCTTACTGTCATTGCTTTGTAGCAATTTTTCTTCCTTTTATTGCAAACGTTCCCAATCTTTTGTTGTAAATCGTTCTGAAATCTTATAACGAATTGCTTGACCCAAATTTTTGTTATATTCCTTGCTTTATTTCCCCAGGACTGGCACACCATTCCTGCTAAAGAAGGAAATTTAACCCGAACAAGAGAACGGTGGGGAGGCAGGAAGACACTAAGGGTGGAACGTTGTGCCGGGCAAACCTTTCAAATGGAGTTTGAATTCGTCGAGCGGCCACCAAGAAACTTTCTATACAATGTTTTCCATTGTGTGGCCCAATCCGTATGTTTTGTGAATGATTAATCGTTACGGTTAGGGTTTCTGACTTAATTATTTCAACTGGAACCGAATTTTGTGATTTATTGCCCCGAAATTCTGTAGGATTTTGCCTGTTTATGCTCTGTTCACCCAAAAAGTCTTATAAAATGCGGCCAGAACGTGATGATATTTATTATTCCTAAAAGTTCGTCCTTTTTAGTGTGGAACTAACACTTGAAGGCAATTAAAAGCACCGAAATTTTAGGATCCTTTTCAGCATGGAATACGAATTTTCTGTGTGTCACGAATGGTGGTGGTAACGATTGAGTAATAAAAAGTTTTGTCATTTCAAGCAAAATCATGACCAGTGCGGAAGTCTCTATAGTGGATGTCCTTCAATGTCTTGTTGGATAACGTGTTCACAAACAATCAATCAAGGCTAAATGATTTTGAGAAGAAGTAGAAAAATGTGTTATTTTTCTTTATGTTAATCTAACTTACATAATTTAATGCCAAAAGAAACAAAAAAATAAAACGGATATACTTTGAAAAATGGAGTTCTCGTACTTCTTGTGACAGTATTCGTTAATTTTGCTTTAGTAATAGACAAGGGGAGATGTAGCAGATGGAGAATCCTCAAAATTATGAAGACCACAACAATTTACAATTTTACTTTTCATTATCCCAGTGATTTCAATAATAAATTATTAAAAGAATAAAAAGTGTAATAGTAAAAAATAAGAAGAATTGTAAAGGAAATTTCAAGAAATCAACTGTTGAGTGACTTCTAACCAAGAAAACCACCCAAATTAATAAAAGACATACTTAAAAATGAGGTGGAAATGGAGAGAGAAAGTAGCAATAAACGTTATATAAGTGAAGTAGTAATGATAGAAATAATATAGGAATGTTTACAAAGTTGATTACTTTTTCAAAAAAAGTCAAACTATATTAAATGAATACGCTTCCTGAATGGGATCTAAAGAGTTCCAGAGTCTTGCATTCTGACACTGCTTCTATGTGTCCCGCGGGTTCCACTGCTTTTGTGGTCCTGGTTTGGTGGTTGTAGGGACCTCAACTGTACCCTTTCAATCCATACCCCCATACTCCCTCGTAAGAAAAGTTTATGGATTACTACGTGGGCTATGGTTTCGAATGTGTTTATAAGATGATAATTTATGTATATATATTTTTAAGAATATATCTCTATCATATTATTTCTTAAATTTTAAAAAATTGATTTTTGCAATTGTCCGTTATCTTCCCTAACTCTGTTTCAGAGATTATGCCTAATTTTGAACCAAGTATTATTTCTCTCTTTACTTCATAACAATATTATTAAATGACACAACTACATACTAAAACAAAACTAACTCTAAATTTTCTGATTTTGATAAACTTCCTACACGTTCTCAACTTCCATAAAAACAGAACGGACGATAACATTGACCTTTAATTAAGAAAAAACAACGAAACTTTTCTATAATAGTTTAGTAGTCCATTTCATAAAACTTTAATTGATCTGCAGAAAAATCCATTGCACAAACAAACAAAATCTCTATTACTTTTACTAAGCTACTCATATCAGACTAAACAAGTAAAAAATAAAAAACGAAAACACAAAACTTAAACAAACTTCAAGTTGAAATGCAAACCTTGAAGCATTAAAGCCTGATTTTTTTTGGGTGCCTGCCAGTTTTTCACTTGGAGAAAACAGCAAAAATGTACGACCTTCTGTTGTTCTAAAAGGTTGTCGATTTTTTTCTTGTTTCTTCTTTTGTAAATATCACTGAATATTCGTACACCTCAGCCAGTATTTTAATTTTTACATTCAAAACATTGTTTCATTCTATTTTAATATTTTTAAAAATTTCTATAAATATTTAAATAATTTTGCAAAGTTTTTCATTAAAAATTTAAAAACAATTCTCCAGAAGGAACTTTGGTAGAAAGCAATTTTACTAGTTAGTTATTTCTAAAAAAGTAAATAGTATTGATCTAAATAAAGTCAAATGATTAAATCCATCAAAACAATGGCCATTTATATTAAGTCCTGATAAAGAATTTAAAAGTTCACTTAATCAATTTTCCTACAAGAAAAGTAGAAAGAAAAGAGCGAAGATGGAATTAGACACATTTTAAAGGATCAAAGCAAAGTAATATTTGCTGGTAGAAGCAAAGATTACTTTGTATTGGTATTCAGCAGGAGGTATCAGTAGTTTCCAATCGGATACATTTAGTTAAAATAATTCCCCTGATAATAATCTCTCTTCTCACTGGTACCCAGAATAATCACCGAGAGCCCTTTGCAGGAATTATATAAATCACAAACAGACCACTACTCAGATCTGGAATCCTTTCTATGTCGTGTCATCCACATGAACCAAAGTAGAATCTATTTAGCGCAACTTCATCAAATTTACGCTCAAGGACATATCTTTGAATGATTCTATGATCTTACGAACGGCTCATGCTGGCCAAATTGATTTCCTTGGAAAAGGACGTAAAGTTGTCGACATAGTTTTCGTGTACACGCTTTTAAATTCTAATATTGACTCGTTGAAACTCCTGGGTATAAGGTATCCTTTAGGGTTAATAGTCACAACTTGAGAGATCCTCCTCTTTTTCACGTTTACTATTCAAAAAATAATTACGGGATATATGAACCCATTAACTTGAATGTGACTAATATGTACTAAAATCTCGTCTCAATGTGAGGGCCTAACTTCAGAACATTTTTTGTTACTAAGAAATGCGCCTTCCTGGACTGGAAGCAAAATTCATTATTAAAAATAAATCTTCTGAGATCAGTGCCGGATTGCCACAGGGCTCCCCTTTCTAAACTGTTCTCTTTCCTTTTTTTACCAATAATTTTCTCTCCCTCAATTCCAAACCAATAAAAAATCTTAGAGGGCAGAGCCTTCCATTTCTAGTAGCCTAGCCTAGTAGTGATCCCTTCTTAAAGAAAATAGCACGAAACTGGACAAACTGCCAAATTCTGAAGTGTCTAGTAGAGTGTCAGTTTCTTGACACTTCTTTTTTCCGCTTTTCCTTTTAAGGTGAGAAGATTGTCTCAAGCTTCTTTTTTTAGACCAATTTAAAACTTGTTGAGAAACATTCAATCGCTTCTAGCAGACCTTGAACCTTATGAACCAAACAGAATCTCTTTTAATGAAAAGACGTCCATTCATGTTTCTGTCGATTATTCCTAAAGTTTTTGAAAAAATATGGGCCTACCGTATTTCACTGAATAAGAAACAGAACTTTACTTCTGTTGGTTGACGGTTTACCTTCTTTTATTGGAGTGGACGAATCTCAGCTAACGTACTTCTTGTTCTACTTCCCTGAATTCAACTGGCTATAGGTTGTGGCTATTCCATCTCTAGTGTCTGAGCTAGTTTTTGTGAACAAATCTAGGTTAAAATAGTTCCTGTCCTATTTCCTCAACTAGAAATTTGCTAAGATTTTGAATTTTAAATTTTTTGAAAACTTTGCAAAATTTCATTTGTTTCCTTCCAACATAGCTCAAGTTTGGCCTAGTGAAGTGTACGAATATTTCAGAAATCAAAGCTGCATTGAGTGATCAAAGAAAATTTTTTAAAATAATAATCAAAAACACTTCTTTCGCAATAAAATTGCAACTAAAATAATTCCAACAACAATTAAAACAAAAAATTTTCAATTTTTTCTTTCTCTGTCAATTTCTTTCTCATGCAAAACTTCCCAACTACTTACTGCAGGCATTAGTTGATCAGTGCTTCGAACACGAGTCACCTTATTTTTATAAACCACTTTCTTAACGCATCTCTCCACTTGCTGATTCCATTTCATAAATCCAACGTATCCAACATAAATGAAGAATAGCACCAGCGCTTCCCACCAGTAAATTAAATTATCGCGAAAAAAATATATTAAAATCATTAGACTAACACTATAAAATGAGCAATCACGAAATAATGGCCACCATGTTAATGATAGAACTGTTTTCGAAAATAGCGCACACATACCGATTACAAATAATATATTAAATACGGCCGAACCAACAATTGTACCGATACCAACATCATCGAATGATACAAATACACCAATAACGCTGGTGAACAGCTCCGGTGCACTACCACCAGCTGCCATAAATGTAGCACCGGCTACATCATCGGTAATACCTAGTTTTTCGATAATCACATCCAATGAAGGCACGAAAAACTCGTCGCAAACAATCGCTAATGCGACAAACATATATATAACACCAAGTATGTGTAATACAACAGCACCATTTTCTAGTTGTTCTTTTGTAAACAGGTCCTTTGGGAATAGGGGTGTTTTAAGTGTTACGTTTTGCAGGGTGCCTGAAAGTAACAAAAAAAATAGGGTATTAAGTTGTAGAATTAAAAACTTTTATATTATATTAGATAATCAAACACTAAATTAAATTTATTAAGCACTCAACAGTCCCGATACCTTTTTTTAGTGTATGGTATTATCTGCGGGTTTATATTGTACAGTTTCTGTGCATGCATTCGTTTTCTAATTTATATGTATGCATTGTATATCAAAAATTCGCCACTGTAAATCCATTTCACAAAAGTGTTTTTCTAGTTAGTTAGAAAACGAGAGCTCCACTTTCGTTTTTATTTTATTTTACTTATTTTAAACTAATTTGTGTGTTGCACGAAGATATGATTGTTTTTAATAACATCGTATAGCTTTGCTTTTTTAGAAAAACTGAAATAAATACATAGTCACGTTTTGCATCGTTAACTTTGCTTGTACTGGGATATCTTGTGATAGATTTTGTCTATGCTTTTGTAGAGGATTATGAAAATTTTTTATGTTCGTGAACATATGTGTGTCGTATACCTTGGGACGGTAACCAGCTTATTTTTAATCAGTTTACTGGTGAAGACCTGAATCCACATCCTACTTTTTATCTACTTAACTCATACAAAAGATAAAATTAAACTTTTCTACTGCAATATCAAAATTTACAAGTTCTCTAATTTACCACCTCTCCGTATAATTAAACGTGTTCTCCGTGAATAGAAATGTACACCTGGAGTTGTATAATTTTCAGTTTTCGTAATAAAGTGTAAATTACAAGTACTTTTCACACTATTCTGCAATCTGCAGAAAATCCCCACTTATTTTAAAGCATTTCTGCATCGTCTACTAACCTAAAATAATGACAGTGAATGCAGGTAACTTGTCCTAAAAACTCCCCAGAAACCCTGGTATTGGCCCATTGTACCATTTTCTCCGAGTAATTTTCAAATGTAGTAACAAAACCTCGAACATGACTGGTAAAATCTCTGCCAATTTATGCTAGCTGTTCGCTCACGGTTCTACCAAAGTATTGCATGCAGGTTATACCCCTAATCGCTTGCATTATAAATGACCGACGCCGAAAGTAGCAATTCACTTCTCGCGATGGAAGGATAACGCCATATCCGCCCTGACGCAATTACCGCCCACATCGCATGGGGTGGAATGGGTTTTCATAAGCTGGCAGGATATCCGCAGGTGATATATAGAATTTTCATAAAACCTGTTTTCATAAACCTTAGTGTGCTTGATTAAACCCCAAGTGCAGGGGGTAAGCGGCAAGACAATGGAAGTGAGCCAGTAAGCTGACGTAAGAGCGAGAACTCAATTAGAGTCCTTAATTCGTTCTAAATTAGCTGGAGATCGGGGAAATTGAAAAATGAAGCGATGCAGAATAAAATAAGCACCCCGCTGGCCATTACATCGATTTACCAACACTTTAATGCACTACAGAGGTGTTACCACTACTGCAGCAAAGGCTCAGATTCGTTGCTGGCGCTGCACAAACTCAGAAAATGAAAGAGGAACAAATCGACTCTCAGACGAAGTCAACTACAGGAGGGCGCTTTCACCAGCCGCCCCATGCATTTTTCAACCCCAGTGTCCCGACACAAAGCCCTCCCCACCCTCCTGCTGTAATGCGGTCACAACGTTGGCTTTGCTTTACTGAAAATAAAAATCTGGGCCCTGATCGGTGGCTGGGGCTCCACTTCATCCATCACTCTTTCAACCCCATCTGGTGTTATGCCCAGTGCCCACTGACCCGTTTCCACTGTATTGGGGCACATAGCCCGGAAGCACTTCTTTGTGCAGCCCAGACATAGTCCGTGGCGCATAGGAGAAGATTTCCAGATTGTGATGATGAAAAATAAACACTATTTCGTTATTAGAAGATTGTGGCAATGCAGATGTTTCGAGGATTTTTCGGTTTTCAATGTTTTAACGACCACAGCTTATGAAGTCTACTCAACTGCTCCATGCCGGCTGCTATCTGGAGCATATCCTTTGAGTGGCAGCCGAGTGCAACTATCAAAACCGTAATGACTATCTTGTTCCAGGATTGATTGGTTTTCGCAAAGAGGAAGGAAAAAAGAATATTTACATTGTGGGGAGACGTTCGTCCTACACACCAGTTACGGTGTCTGACAGAGAGATTTTCTAGGTCAAATCCTTAGGAGAAATGAAGGTAGTTATGAAAAAAGATATTGAAAATGTGAAATTCTTCTTTCACAAGTATGTACGCCTTCAGAAGGAATTTCATAGAAAATTAATTTGGGGATCAGAATGAGAAATAAATTCTCGGAACGCTCCATTCATTGAGATCATACAGCCAGAAATAGCTGAGGAAATGTTATCAGCCGATTTTCCTATCCCTTGAATGGATAAAAATATTTTTTAATTTCATGGGATAATATCGAATAGGAGATTATAGAAAATTCTAGAAGATGTGGAAAAATGGTGCAGCTTTAAAATTTGGTAATGGATAGATATCAACTGAATTCGACGTTTTAAAATTTGGTACATCCCGTGTGGAAAATTTTTTGTATATTTTAGTTAAAATGGGGTTTTATGATATTTCGAAATGCTTACAATTACTAGAAAATAAAAAAAGGTATTTATATCAGTATGGCGAGAACAACTTGGTCAATATATTAAAGAATTGGATTAAGACCAGTATCAAGAGCAGTAGCCTAGCAAATATAGTTAATTCGAATAAAAAAAGAAATTCAAACCATAATAAGAGACTCTGCAACTTTTCACAATTAATAGAATAAAAATTTTCCATCTATATTTACTAATTTAAAAGTTTATATTTATATCAAGGTTTCACTACAATTTTCTCCACTGGATACCTTTATATCTTCCAATCGCATACAGCGCAAATTTTTCACTAGCATTATATTTAATATTATTTTAAATCTGTCCAGTATGCCACAAAGTAGCCATTTTGGCCCACTCTTTTTATGGTATTTATATTACGAACGCTTTTCAATTTCTAATAGTGATGATAACGCTAAATTTTTCTTGTTTTCGACAACATTCATTATTGAAAATTGTTCTGCATAAATTTAACAGAAAAATAATTGAAAGCTCACTAATTAATAATAGTAAAAACCAAAGATTTCGGTGTAGTTTTTTACGCTCTACTACTCTAAGGAAGATCAACAAGCATAAAAAGTTTTAATCTAACAAAATCCCTCCTTCCTTTCTCTTTAAAAGGAAAAAGTTTTCATTCAAATTTATGAAAACTTCCTCTGCACCGATTTCAATTAAACTCCTATGAAATATGTGAAAATAGAGGAAATTGCATAGCCATCTGCACCATCTCCACAAATTGCAATAAAATCCAAAACTTCTAATAAAATATTCCCGTGAACATTTTTTGAAAACATGCTTACTATTTCGGAAAGAAGAATCATACAATACGATATGCAGCTCAGCCAACTTCACGTTGCGCAGGATGTAGTTACGTACCATCTACGATGATGGTGTTAAGCATTTCATTTAATAAATGTAAATTTTCTGTTGTCGTAGGCGAATGGCGAATATATAATACAATAAAATGTTGGAGTACACAGAGGTAGTTGAAGATGGAACATTCCATCAGGATTAGGCAGTATGCAAATATTTCTAATGAAATTCACAGTTATTTATGGAAAAAATATGGCAAAATGCATACATTCAGAAATGGGTCACAGGAAAGTTTCCGTCAAGTTTATCCTTGTTCTTGTCGCTGAGGATTATCAGAAAATGCTATAACGATGAGGTATAGTCACCCTCATAAGAACTACTTTTATGGGTTGCTCTCGTGTAATAAGAGTTTTATGGAGAAGATAGATGTTTTTCACTTTAGGAATCTTTTTCAGAGTTTATTTGGATTTTGTGTGTTGTTATGAGTGTGAAGTTTTGCGAAAAGTTTAATTGGAACACAGATTAATGGAGACATGACCTGGTGAAAAGTTCAATCAGGACACTCCAAAGAATTTATACTCTATCCTAGTTATATGCCGATGTCTTATTATGTCTTGATTTAAGCAAAGCATACAATAAATTGTGCAAACTTTTGAGTACTTTAAATGTTTATTCAATTAAAATAAAAAATTGTTAAATCCCTTTTTATTCCTTTTCTTTTCTATTTTACTTATACACAGGAACTGAAAATGGGTTTTAGTAAAAGCATTCATTTCACTTTCAGGTTGTGGCAGTTACATCATTTGGTTGGAATTAATTACCTACTGGAATAGCCCTTAGCATATGCAAATCAATTGTACAACTAATCTTTCAACTGGTGGAATTGAGCTCCATATTATTTGGTAAGTATGTAAACACTCACAGTAGATAGTCCTGAATTCTTGGAGGTCCTCAAGATATACCTACGATAAGCCAATTTTGGCAGTAGAATTTTGGGACCCCAAGACCCCAATTTAAAGTCCTCGAATTAATCCAATTCCTTTCCTCTTACAAGTATTCAAAAAATTCCTTAAGTTCTAAAAAAATTAACTTCCTTTTTACATATTTTAATTATTCTACTGACATCCTTCTAAAAGGTTTTTCCTTCATCACATCGTTCATTACTTGCCAAGAATATTTTCGTGGTTTCTTAGTTCAATAATTACACACAAGGATTACTTAAATAGCTTAGAATACTCTAGTTTAATCCAATAAGTCTCCTAACCTAATTGATTGATAGAAATGGAAATTACTTAGGCTGTTCTCTGGAGTCATTCTGAAAAGACCACTGGGTAATACAGAGATCCTTCTAATATCCAAAAAACCAACACCCAAATAACTTCTTCCTTCATTTAATTTTTTACCTTTACTTTGTAATAATAAAGTTTTATTTCAAAAGCTGTCCAACCCACCATAGTAAGAGCAATAAACTTTATTATTAGCAAGAAAACAGTAAAATATTAAATAAATTAAAACAATAAAAAAATGCCTGCTTGTAAGCACGATACTTGCAAAAACCAACAACAAAAAAAACTTGTAAAAGGAAAATTGGGTAAAGTAATCAACTTCCATCTTTACAACTGTAACACAAAACAACTTCACTCTCTTTGCCTATTACTACAAAAGTTTAGGGTGGTATTAAAAATGCATGTCTCTTCCCCAGAATAATGTTTGGCGCGCTTAGTTCGTGTGGTTTAGAACATGAAAGCCTGAGCCGTTCTGAATAATTCCACTATTCCAGACGGATCAATAATAAATGAATATAATTGTAGTAAGGTGGTTTTCGTAAGGGTGTTTTCCACATATGGTTGCTCTGAAGCAAATAAATGTGTGCACGTAAGAAAATCTGTGTATTTTTCAAAAACAAAAAATAAATAAATAAAACTGAGAAGAAAAAAAACGAGAAATGGGTCATTGTACAGTGGAACCACTACTGCTACACTAAAACCCCGTAGCTAGTGCATAGCAGGAGAACTTAAATTTTTATGGCCACGAATATTGATTTATTGGGTAAGCACTTGTAATTTTATGAATCATCGTTAAATTGACCATTCATTTAAAAAAAGGGAAATGAGCAGTTTTAATGAACTGAGGAAATGCAACCGCCATACGTCAATAGAGTTGCAGTTCAACAGCCTTTGGATGGTGTGTTTCGTGTCACCGAAGAGTTTTGTACTTAATTTAACCCGAGGAAAGTCAATATTTACACGAATCTGTAAAATCATGAAATACTGTTTGGAATTTTCGAATAGGAATACCACAAGCACAAAAAAATGTCGTATAATTGCAATTTTGGCCTGTGTTGGTTTCTGGGATGGTTTGCAAGAGTTACTTAAATAGTTTTTTTTTTGGGGATATAATGAAATTCAATAACCGTCAACGGATCAGCTCAATCATATATCGACTTAGATACCTAGTCGACCATAAATTACCGAAATTCAAAAAGCAATCTAAGCTTTCAGAAATGTTTACGTCTTTTTTTTTTGCTCTAGTTCAATTTTTAGTATCTGAAAAATTAGATTATTGGTTCATCATCAATCTCATTAGAATGAATGATTGGTTTAGCTGTCTTACAATTTTTGAATTCTCTCCTTTTTTGCATTTGAGGCCATCTGGACTGTAAGCGTTTGTATCTCTCCGACCTAAACAATTCTTTTGTGACCGACCCTAACTATACACCTGTAATTTGTTGCCACCCCTGGAAATTGAGCCCACGAATTTCTTCGTTGAGAGTTGCATAACCCCCGTAGGCATTGTAAGTCCTTTTCTGAGATGGATTAACTTTAATTTGTATAAAGCTCCACATTCACAGAGCAAATGCAGGCCTTTGATACGAAGATTACTATATTAGCTCATCATCAACTTAATTGGAGTGAATAATGGCATGACTATCTCACGAATTTTGAGTTCTCTCCTAGTTTTACTAAACAAAACTACGGAATTTTATCTAAATAATATTAAATACAGATTTTAAGATAACCTTTATTAGTAGGAAGGTTTCAGATCTTGCTCTTGCAGGCTTCGGTCGTTCTCATTTCATCCCCGACTGGAGTGTCCTTACTGAAACTTCTTATTTTAATCACTGCATGATCGAATTTAACATTGAAATGGGACCAGTAAGTCAACGATGAGGGAAATAGTGATCCATAATAATACAAACTGGGAATTATACAGCAATCTACATGATAGTCCTTATACCATATCCGGTATACGCTCTCATAAGAAAATTTGCCCTTCATCTTCCAGATAAGAAAAAAGAAAAACTCCATAGTAGAATCATACATTAGAAAAGTATCTTGCTCTATTTGAAAAACGCAAATTACGACTACTCCTTCAACCGGGAAGAAATCTTGGAAACGCTACTCGAAACTTACTTCTCAGGATTGTTACTACAGATACACATCCATATCGTCAATGAATTTTCCGCCTGTGAGAACTGAAAAATTATAACCGCACGCAGGATCAAATGGATCATAGAACCTATAACAGAGCGCAATAAAAAAGTTTCTAGCGTTTTTAAAAATCGGAAAAATCAATCATCAAATATTAACTTCCATATATCAATTCCGAAATCGTCGATGGTCTGTAAAATAGCAGTTTCGAGCTCCTCTTCAGAAGAAAATTTCTTTTACTTTTAAGGCTGATTTTAGCTTTAGGAAGAATCCCAACTCACATGGTGCTAAATCCGGGCTGTATATGTACATACTCCATATGCCACTTACAGGGATGAAGAATTTCATTTAGAAAGATTTGTGTGATAGAGCGTTATCGTGATGGAGACACCAATACCGCATTGCTGAAGACGATCGAATAAATTTCAGCCCGGCAAACAAGTATAAGACGAAGGTCTTTTGAACATTCTGAATATCCATCAGGATTGAATTGCAAGACTTGGAAAGATCTAAGAACATAAGGAACATATAAGGAAAAGCAATGAATTTTATAATTCCGGAGGGGCTCTGGCAAGAGGTTTCTTAGGTCAGAGGTTTGATTTGGCTATGTACCAAATTGAGAATCCTAATCGCAGATGGTCTAACGAAGTACAACAAAATATTACATATTAATTAGTTATAGAACCCCTGCGGCGGATGTGTATTCAACTCGTACTCAGTTACACTTATTATACAACTTAAGTCGAATTTTTTGATCAAGTTTAAAGATCAAGAACCCACATATAAGAATTGAACGCACTTCGCACTTTATTGCATGGTTTGAGTAAATAAACAAAATGTCTTTCAATTAACTTTTATTATCAAAAAGATCTGATTTTACTGAAATTATCAGACAAGTCTGGGTACTTTAATTCCACAGTTTATCAGGATTCATCTAAGAA
>QYTT01083892.1:0-17508 GCA_006980735.1 Dasypogon diadema
TTATGAATCTGAAATACGTTTTTGGATATATCAGTGTAGCCGATTAAGTTGTTTTTAGTTACAATGAGATTAACTTGTGACTGCTGTAAGATTACAAAAAGTAGTACCTACTTTTCTTTCCCGCAAACTTTTAATGAGATTTTCTCAGAATACTGCTTTTTGAATTTGCGTAAACGATAGGGAAAATCTAGTGAACTCACTGATATGCTTCTGGGTCCAATTTTCTACAGGACCCTTTTTTCGTTGAATTAAAATGTTTTTTTTTTCTTAAATTAAACACGACTGATTTTTTGCAAGAAAAGTCGGCATCTTTTCAATATCTTATTTTTTTCGTGATTGTGTAAATTCCCCTTTTAAAATTTTTGGTTTCATCCCTTTAAATTGAAAAAATGGCTTTTTTGCTTCAAACAACAATTACAATCGCCAAAGCGTACAGAGTGGAACAACTGTGGCATTTATTAATATTTTTCAGAGAAAAGACTATTCCTCCCTTAAGATATTGTTTTACTCAATTCTGTAAATATGTCTTGGGCGCCTCGATTTTGGCTGATTGAATCTACAATTTTTGTATTTAAGAACACATTCACATAAGACGTTTGGATAATATTTTAATAATTGATTAAAAAATGAGGCTTCATGTAGGCTACACAGTACTTCCATATTTTGTTGATAAGTATAACTTTTTAAGGGAGTGCTATTACTATTACCTGCTACGACTAATTAAAATAACCAATTCATTATAATGATATTCAAAACGGAATTTATTATAAATTTTGTTTTAGTGTGCACTTCCCTCAATGGAATAGTACAATACAAGTACATGGTACGTTAGAAAATACAAGTTCCGTCCTTACATACGGCAAAAAATTTACCGTGAACCCACACAAAGGGGTTACAATAGTGTACAGAATACTATAAACCCGAGACTACTTTGCAAAGTAGATAAGCTTCCATCTAGTGAATTTCTGCATTAAAGATACATATTTCATAAAAGACCTCCGACAGATGTGTCAGGTATTTTCCATTCCGTTTGTCTGGTATCTTTTGGTTTTAAGGTAATTTTAACATTGGGGAGTCTGTTATAAAAAATGGAATTAGAGCGCAATAGTCCCTCTTCAATAAGCTTGTTATTAAATATTTGTGGTACGTTTAAATCGAATAAAAATCTTTTATTACACATTATTTTATGTATAGGAAAAACTGCAATAGATAAAAGAATTCCAACTGATGCCACCCTTAATAGGATCCATATTTCTGAATTTCTAAAACTTGCACAAAATGGTCAACAAAGTAATTAGATTAGGATAATGAAATTTAGTACACTCAACTGGCTTACAAATTTTCTAAATCCAATTCGATTGAAGAGAGTGCTATCTGGGATTATTTAATTTAGGATTCTGCAGAGAGAAATTATTTTTGATTTTATTAATTGTGATCTTTTGCCAGCTTTAAATTCATGTCGGGTTTTGTGAATGGTTATGAAAAAATCTTTTTATGGGTGGATTTTTCATGTGAACACTGGTATTTTATCATCCATCCCAAAAATGGTTAGTTTTCCAATTGTTGTCTTGAGAGTAGCATTATCTCATTTTCAAAATATTAATTTGGGTAAATAAATTGACATCTGCATTCTAATGTTTATGAATCCCTAGAATTATTTCTTTGGCGTAAGACTTCCTGAATCTCACCTCTCCGATCCCCTTGATCGGGTTAACTAAAGGAAAATAAGACTTAATTTTTGAAAAAAAAAAACGTTTCAAATTTTGGAAAAAATTCAAATTTTCTTCAAATCTCACGCAGTTAAAAAATTCACAAGATAGTTTGTACTAGCCCGAATTACATAAAGTAGGATTCATTTTAAAGAACAATTTTTTAGGTTCCGGATAAAAATAGTCAAGAAAAGATAGCAGAAAAAATGGATAAAGAGAACACAAGTTTATCTTTGAATATCTCGTAAAATAGTTTTTAATATGTTTTATTTTTATATATTTCGTAAGGTACTATTTGAACTGCATACATAAACGGGCGAAACTCAAGTTAAATGAGGATAAAGTTAATGCCATTTGTTAAAAGAGAAACTCTTTTGCTTCCCTTAGTGAAGCCTAAGTCAAGGTTCTTGTACCACGCCAGAACTTGAAAAGCAAAATAGTTAAACCCCTACACCAGAACCTGAAAACCAATTCCAAAAACTCCAAAAACTTGACTCAACAGACTGGCGATTGTAACAAGACTGACACTTTATTCAATAACAATTTACAACTTTATATTTTAACCTAGATAACCATTACATTGAAACAGAATTAAAATTATATATGCTCGGTAGTACCTTCTTTCTCACGGCAAATTCTCTGGTGCTAGAATCAATGCATTTGCCTGTGAGAAAGAATTTACTTTTGTCAGGTATGAAATGCTGAGCTGGCATTTGCTTCTCACTGCACACAATTTTGTGGATTTACTCAGCATTTCATAGTTATTGAATTTCTATAAATTCTGGATTTTTTGATAATTGAAATGATGAAATGAACAAGGACAAAAAAACACAGCTGCAGTGTCTTCAATATATGATATCTTTCGTTGGTTACGTTGATCGGATCGAAGCTCTTTGGGATGCGTCGTCGCTCTGGTTCCTGCCCCCCACATTCGGCGTTCGTCAAAAGTCGATTCTCGGTCCTCAACTCTTCTGTTTTGTATATAGATGATTTCCCGAACATAGTCGAGGACTGTAAAATTCATATGTATGCTGATGATACGCAGATGTATCCCGAAAGAACTGTTGACCTCACGGTAGACTGCATAGACCGTTAGAACAATGACTTACATAATATTTCGGACTGGCCTGCCGCGAATGGTTTGTTGCTTAACCCCCATAAATCGCACTGCATCGCCTTCCGCTCCCGCTTGTTTGACTCCTCTGATCAGCCTGATGTCATTCTGAACAACTTGACTATTCCTTACTCTGTCCGAGTGAAGAATCTTGAGGTTCATCTTGATGATAATATGTCCTGCTGCCTCCATATTAGCGAGATTCTGGGCAGAATTTATGGTGGGTTTCGTCGCCTCAGGCCCTCTGCTAGTTTATTGCTTGTGAATACACGAATGCTCCTTGTCAAATCTCTTCTCTTGCCCTACTTTACCCAAGGTTGCTTAATATTCTCGTATCTGGATTCTATCTGCTCTAGAAAAATCTTTGTGGCCTTCATTGTTTGTATCAGGTTTGTGTTTGGTCTTAGCAGGTTTGACTACATTTCTCAATAAGGATATAGCTTGGTTGGTTGCTCCTTAAATAGCTATCCATCACGTAAGCTTCTTGCTTCTGTACATAAAATCATATACAACATGCAGCCTGATTACCTATAGCTGGAATTCTTGAGATCGAATAGGCGTCTCGCTTTGTCGATACCTCATTTTCGACTTTCCGTCATGGAGGGCTCTTACTTTGTCCGTGCTTCTCGCACTTGGAACCGTTTACCTTCTGCGATTCAGAGGGTAGACTCGGCTGGCCGATTCAGGAGTTTGGTAGCGGAGTTATATTCCACCATTTGAACTGCTTTGCTGTGTGAGGCGCGTCTTGGGGTGCTGTGTTCCCATCCTCCCGATGGGTCTGTTATCTCATTTAGTGTTTTCGACCTTTTATATTAACTACAAGTTGTTAACTTCTTTTTCTTTCTTTCTGTCTTTTGTCAAGAGTTGTATTTTACTACCCCTTTGTTTGATTTTCCCTTACCGCTTTCTTAGTACTGTGAAACAATTCTTTTATATCCTATTGTACTATTTTTCTTTTAATAAAGTTGAATTGAATTGAATTGTAAATGAGCCATTATTTTTCATGAAAACATTCTACCTCACAAACACCGAAAATTTTACTTACAGTATACTGTATAGTGTCTCCTTCGTGCTGTGAGCTATTTTTGCTGGTTTGAACCAAAACGAAGTAAAGTAAAAAGCTTATGTTTCAAATCACTAGCTACAATAACCTTACAGATCTATAGTCGTTTATCACCCGTCAACTTCACATTTAACCAATTTTTCGCTAAACGAGAAAAATTTATCTCCGGCCGACACGGGCACTTAAAGTGATAAATGAAAATTCTCTTATCACTGGTACATTTTAGTTATAATGAACAGCCCGGTATTACACAATGGTAAAGTTTATTAATAAAACGATGAAAGTTTTCAGTTAAGGCATCAGGGGTTTATGGGCATATAAAACATTTAATATTCGTGCGATTCTAAAAAGCGAACAGGAGCACGTCCCCATCCCACATGCGCGATGATGAATAATTTTTATTAAAACGACATGCTAACGTGTGTCAGCGAGCATACGAGTCGAGTAGAGTTGAGTTCTGAACGAATTTACTGAACCGAAATGTCCTAGTTTTTACATAATCAAAGCTGGCGCTCGAAGCTGTGTGGGACCTTTTATATAGTATTTCTCTGTCGATGATGCCTCCCATTATTAACTCTGTCTGCCATTTCACCCATGACAGCCCCATTTCGAATCATCCCTTGATGAATGAAAACAATTTGTCAATCGTTTTATTTTCATTTTATCTGTGCTCTACTTGCGACAAGCCTTTTCCCAGGAAATGAATTTCTCTGTCCGTCTGAAATTTCACGGATATTTTAGCAAAATTCACTGCAGATGTCGCTTTTCGATTTTGAAGTGATTTGTTGATTTTACATTTATCATATTCTCTGGAGGATATTGCTCGGGATGTGCGGCGGAACATTACAAGATGAGAAACTCAATGTCTTCCCGTATGAAAATTTAAGGAAACTGTTTTGTCATTTATTTCCTATATAACGTCATAATGTAAATTGTTGGATGTGTTGGCAGAGAAGTGTTCTTCCACTGGGAATTCTTTAACCATGTTACAATATCACTTAGTGAAGGGTATAAAATTTGTTACGTATGAGTTACGTGGAAAGTGGGCCAATGCCATAAACGGCGGACCGAATACTTTTCATCATAATTTATCGGGGGTTGTAGCAGCTTGAATTTCTAAAAATATTGTTTCAATTTTATGTGGATGGGTAAGAATATCATTCCAGTCTAGAAAAGCCGCTATAACAAACATATGTGAGTTCGTCTGCAGGGAATTTTACAAAATTCCCAGTGACAGGTAATTTCAGTAATAAGTGAGCATAAAAATAGTATTATTTGAGGATAATTAGTACATATAGGTTATACACCCTTTATGCACAGGGTGTTTCATTGAGGACGGACGAGCCGGCGCTAAGTGATAGAGGATTTCAATAAGTATTAATTTGCCCCATGTATGTGAGACAAAGTTTGTTAGTTTAGGACAAATATAGGTTTTACTGCATTTTTAGCAACTCCATGTTTGAACGGAAATATTGGTGTCCTGGTTAATCTGTGCAAGATTTTTGTGGCTTACACTCTGGGAAATTCACGCCTTATTAGTTTCTTATCGATAGTGAAATCATAGATGAGGTAACTACATATATGTCCAAATTGCTTCAGTCTCTAGATGTGCGTCGAAACCTGATCCACGATAACTAAAGACCTCATGTAGCAATGAAGACGAGATGGAATATCCAGGTCAACAACCATAACATTAGCCAATCCATTTCCACCTCGAAATGGAAAATTTTGAAACGGAATTTGGGAAATTATAAATACAACAGGCTGCAACGAAAATTACTTTGATGACATACCATATAGGCAATCAGACACCCATTTGGAACTGGGTACCCGTATGAAACCGAATACCTGTCTATAACCAGATTTTCCGGATAGCCACAGATAGCATTTAGACACTTAGAACACTTAGGAAGCAATCCATCAAATTGAGTTAGAAGAATCTGCTTCTTCATCACAAAATGACTATCTGACTCTTGAATTTTATCCGGTGGACGCTTGAATATTGTCCACCTTATTCTTTAGTTTTGTCCATTTTGCTTTGGAAGGAAATAAGATTTTTCCGGTGCCGTTAGATAATTGTTTTATGTGTTTCAAATTAATACCTAATTCAATAAAATTTCATTTTATCCATGATCATAAAATACCTTTTTCTAAATCAAATGCAAACGGAATATTTTCGGTTGTTAGTACATTTCCACAATTAGGATAGTATACTTGTCTAGACATCTCCGCTCATGCAAGAAATAAAATAGGTATATAGTTTGAAAGTAAAATAAAAGAAAAATATTTCAGGTGCTTTCGTTCGACGCATAAGGGTCTCCGAATGGTAAAAAAGCCGCGGGGAAAATTGAATTTCGCCTTGAGCATAGTAGATTGTGTTTATCACCTTCAAAGGAAAAGAATCAAATGTATACAAATGAATCATCTAATAATCCAAAGAATATGTCTCTCCCTGATTCAGATGCGTTAATTTCTTAATTTTATAAAATGTAAAGAAGAATATAGAAGAAAATTTTAACCGGATCAAATTCTTGATCAGTAAAACTTACAATGCCCGACGACTAGAAATACTTAAATCAGGAATTATTGTTTTGGAAAAATACCCGAAATTTCTTAGTTATAACGGAACGATTGTGAGTCACCTTATTTTTATTTCGATAATCTAATATTTATGAATCCATTATTATATGATAACTGATCTGAAGATTGATAATGAATTTCAACTGTTAGGATTGAATAGATCTGGCATAAAAGAACTGCAAAATTTAAATTTTGAAAATATTTTTCCTAATAGCGTACCCTGTATTCAATGTGGTAAGATTGGTAATATACTTATATATTTCATATGTTTTATTTAATTTAAAAGGGGATCTTAAAAAAGTATTAACGTTGTTAAAGCTATTACTCAGACCTCTGAGAAGAAGAAATGCCATCATAGCCAAAAGCACAGAAGAGTGGGAAGAAGTTGTAGTAGAGGAACAACTTAAGCCTATTATTAGGTGGATAAATGTAAATTCAGTTATTTTTCATTACGTACTAAAAATGTCTTTAAAAAAATCTTTTTCTTTTCAGATAAATGAAAATATAGAAGTACAATATCTTCTATAAACAAAGATACTAAATAACCATTTTTAGTATGTAGATCTGTCGGAAAATTTGAAAATTTAAATGAAAACTTTTACCTAATAATTAATGGAATGTAAAAAAAATGATTACCTTTCAGCATTTGATATTTTGTTTAAGATACAGTATGCATTAAATTTAAAGTTTGATGGTAGAATCTCCAAATTATTTAACTTTTTCGAAGTTTACATATATAAAATGAAAAATGTAAAGCCATTAGGAGTAGTTTGTCTACTGTACAATTATATAAAATTATAAGCAGTAATTAATTATATTTAATTTATGTGTTGATTTATCTTTGTACACATTAAAATTACTACTAACAAAAATGGTATCAACATGTATTATCGTTATCATTATTTGAACAAGAAAAAACTTTAAGGCTAGATTTGAAAGAAAAGAAATGCTGGACATCATAACTTTTGATTTTCATTTCCTCTTTTATGTAGGATATTTGTCAAACACTGAAAATTTCGTTTTAAGGAACAACAAATAAATTATTTTTGGGGATTTATGTACATTTTTTTACAAAGAAAAATTAAAATAAATTTCATAAAATCTAAAACCTTTCATCCCGAATTCTTTATCGTACCCTTTTTCAACGCCTTTCTAGTTTTCAAAAAGGAGAAAACAGTTTAATTTATTGGAATACTAGTAAAATTTGCACCTAGATTTCTAATAAATTTTCTGCTAGAATCCTTTCTTTTCTCAC
The DNA here is from genome assembly GCA_006980735.1 of Dasypogon diadema. Taxonomy (NCBI): domain Eukaryota; kingdom Metazoa; phylum Arthropoda; class Insecta; order Diptera; family Asilidae; genus Dasypogon; species Dasypogon diadema. Next base: position 7,722 of record QYTT01083892.1, read on the forward strand.
TAGAAGTTTACTGTGATATTCATTGAAATGTCTAGTTTTTATAAAGGGCAAATTTGTTTAATTTAATGGAAAATCAGTAGAATTTTGATCTAGATTTCCAGTAAATATCTGCCCACTAGATTTTAAACTAGAAAATCTAGGAGCCCAACTCTAGTTGTGTTTTACTGTATTTTAGTTGATAAAAGTTTACAGTATACTTTTATGTGACCACCCCAAAAACGACTCTTAATAATAATAAATTTTACTTATTTTTATAGTGTCTTTAAGGATATTAATTTAAACCTTAATTGCAATTATTTTATTTGTACTATTTTACTACCTTGGACAAATCCCTGAAATTTATATATTATAAATAACGATAAATGCAAATAATGCGTGCTAGTGGTAATTATGTGGCCACCATTAAGCAAAATTAAAACAAATTTTAGAGATAAGCAAAAGCGGACTTAAATTAAAAGCAAATGCAATTTGTAATGGCATGAACAGGTAATTTAGTGCGCTATGTGCACCAATTTAATTCTCATGTTTTATGGATTTCTATTTATTTTTTGCTTATAGTACAAATTGCGAATATTTTTACTAATAGTAACACTGTTTAATTTTCAAAGCAATTTTTATTGCACAACAAAATGGAATAAGTCGAAGTTCTTAATTTTTGTCTGAGTTATCAATATCAGTTCCATTTCCTTACATTGCCTGTTTACTATGGAATATTGTAATATATCTTTTTTGTAATGACTTTCCACTTTGTTTTGAGAATTGAGTACAGATTCAAAAAAAATATTTCTGCAAAAGTTACCCTGTTTACTGTAAATAGGCTGCCTTTATACGCGTCCTACTTAAATTTTAATGGAAATAGAAAAGCAATTTAGTTTCCACATTAACCTCAACCAGCTTTTATAACCATAAAATCCTCTAGAGATGAAATAACTTCACAGAAGGAGTGTTCAGTACGGACGACCATGTCTCTCAGAGCCTCGCTCTGGAGTTGTACAAAATTAAAATAGATAATGGACCTAATTTGTGGGCTTATTTCTGGTGCAGACGAAGCCATGCTCAGGAGGTCAAAAACGAAAATGAGATTTCCCATCATAATGAATTTAATTAAGTGAAAATGCAAGTTAACCGCTCACGATAGTATTCGCTTTTCAGAATGAATTTATGGTTTTATGTTAGCTTTCGCACCATTGCATTGCCCATAAATAGATACAAATTTAATGTTGCAGGTATTTGTGGTTAATATTGAATGACTCAAAGCGAAAATATTTTATGTAGAATTTTATTAGTTGAAGCCTATTGTGTTCAACGTTACAACCTTTTGTCTTACACTTGGGCCTGAGTTGGGCATTAATAAAGGTAAATAGGATTAATCATGCGAATGTCGGCTCTTTCGCTTTTTCTGAAATCATTACATTTGAAATGAAAGCCTATGCTATGGCTAATAACTAGGACAAAAATAATTAGTGGAACTCTAAATCCTTTTACCCTCTTTTCCATAAACTGCATGTCTTGGTATCAATACTAATTCCTTTGAAAATGTGCTGACAAAGTATTCTGGTTGCTTGCCTTTTAGAGCCAATTAGATTGCGTCGTTAACGTCGAGGTTCAAGCAGCATGTTCATTCTAATACAATCCCCTATATTTTGCCTTACAGGCATCCTTTTAAATTTCAGTATACTACTAGACTTGTTAAACACCAAAAAGGTTTTCCATGTAATATGGATTATGTATGCATTTTTCTCTTTATTTACTTTGAATTAGACTCAGTACCCCGTGGATGATTTCATACATTCCAAACAAGGTAATAGTCTAGACGAAGGGCCGAGTATGTCTAAGGAGAGGAGTGGGGACGACTTAGGACAACACTAAAAAATTGTTTGGAAGTGGGAGTGGAAAAGTGGCAACGCAGAGGTAGAGGTGAAAAATCGAATATTTTTCGATTTGAAAGTTAGGGTAAAACATGAATTTTCGTAAATAAATATCCCGAATTCAGCAGTCAGAGTAGAGGATGGAAAAGTTGAACGCCCAACATTTACAAGGTATCTCGGAAATCACCTTTTACTGTCTTCCGAAAACTTTTCGAGCTATAATATTTAATTTTCATTCAATATCAAAATCAAGAAATATGCAGATCTTAACCACCGCCCCCTGCGCCTCTACCTTCCCGCCCTCACTTTCAACTATCAGAATGAACTCATGACGGTACCCTCGTCTAGACAATTATCCAAAACGACTAATTGTTTGTGTAATGAAGGTCATTGCAAATATTTATATACGTATGGGGGTTAAGTACAAGCTACCACATTGATTACCGAACATAACAAAAGTTGGCACCACTGACGATGACCATGTGCTAAAAGAGGTGAAGACATGGCGACAGCTGCTTTCCGGGAGGAGGCGACAAGGTGAAGATCGGTGCCATCCGCTTATCATTTAATTATAGTGCTAGTGCTAGTTCTAATTATTTCCTAGTTTCATTGTTTAAATCGCTCACATTGAATTGGACTTTAATAAAGTGGCCTGAATTTACAGAAATCTTTCTTAGTAACCGTCCCCGTTTCCCACATGTATATATATATATATATATGAGACAATCCGCGTCAACCGGATCAGAGCTACGACCAAAATTAGAAGCAACCAAAAAAATCGACCAAGAGCTCATTTTAAAGCTTAGAGTATCTACTTTCAAATGCTGAGTGCACCTTTCAAAAATCCAATATGGCGGCCGGAAGCCAGAGAAAAATCGAGTGCCCAGCAAAAAAACTTGTAAAAATAAAAATTCGCAACCGATCAGGTGGTTTTTTGGGGCTCAAATTGTAGCTGATAGACGCCCCTAAAAAGTTGGTGTGGTAGGTTGACAAAATTGAAAATGGCGAACCCAATATGGCAGTCAAAAATCCAATATGGTGTCGAATTTTTGAAAATCAACCGATTTGAACCAACTTTGATATACCGGGGTTTTTGGAGTCGTTGATCACGAATCTGAGGTCGGATTTGCGAAATTCAAGATGGCGGACCCAATATGGCGGATGATTTTTTTGAAAATCAATCGATTTGCACAAGTTTGGTGTACGGGGGTTTTGAGTGTCACATATATATATACTTTTTGAACTTCAAATGCAACCATTTTCAAATCACGCTGGTCACATTTCAAATCAATGAAGGCATTTTTAAGGTCAAATGGTCTAATTCACAAGGTTGCAACGTTGTGCTATCGTATGATGGTATATATAGGATAGAAACGTTGTTTTTTATGGTATACTGGAGTTTATTGAAATTTGATATCCAGCACCCTTTAGAGTCGAAGATTTTTGAATAAGTGTAATGTATTATATTTAACGTTTGTGAATATTTTCCTAAGTTTCGACGATACCATGCTTATACAGATTCATTTACAGGAACTGTGTTCGTGCTATGAATGGGCTTTAGAAGTTTAATGGTTCCCCAGAGTGTTGCGTCAAATTTTAGGACCCTTTGTCACAATTTTGTTGGTCGCGTCGATTTTCTTTTTCAAATCTAAGTTTATTTTTGGACAAAGTAAAACAAAATTATACAACATCTTTTGCCTGTACTAAGAGCGAGCTAGGCGTGAAAATGCAAAGAGAGTTCTTAACTTTAAACTTAACTAAGGAATCAACAAACGATTAAGAAAATGAAGCTAAGCAAAAAAATAAAATAAAAAATAAAATATGCAGAAATAAGGAAAAAAAGAAAATTAATGTAACAAAGAAAATTATTAAAAAAATAACCAATCCACAGAGAACCAAGGCGGGCTCCACCCAACGAACCCTAATTATTAGTGACATTAGTCTCAACTACAAAATTCTTGAACTGGTCAGCCGAACTCACCCGTTGAACAGTACAGCGTAAATGCCAGAAATGCAGCGAAGTAAAAGTTTTCCATGACTGAATGATGAAAGTTAGACATAAACAGATCGAAGTGCCTAGACGAGCCCAAAAATAACTAAATAGGTATTCAAGTTGCTTGTGGGATATGATAGAGAAACAAGGGACGTACGTGATTAACTCTTCTAAAGCCAATAATAAACATGATGGGATCATTAAAGGCCACAATAACTTTTCTAGAGTAGTTAGAATCCAAATGTGGGAATAATAGGCAGCCTTGAGTAAAGAAGGGCAAGAGTAGAGATTTATCGAGAAGCATGATGGTATTCACAGACCATAAGATAGCAGAGGGCCTTGGGCGATGCAACTCACCATAAATTTTGCGCAGCATCTCACTTACGTGGAGGCAACAAGATATATAATAAGACATAGAATAGTGAGGTTGTTTAGCAAGTTCGAATTTGAGCGATCTATCTATATATCTATATGTCCTCCATAAGGCCAGCAGGATTCGATCCCTAAGGAATTCCACTTGAAAGAGGCAGGATCCCAGATGTGTAACATTTCACCTTCACCCTCTGAAACTGAAATTATTTTTCACCGTAAATGGAAATTAATCGCTAATTTAGAAACATGGTCTCTATGAATTGCGAATGTCAGACGTGGCGCTCAGGAGAGCTGTTCCACATCTGTGAAACTCTCTGAAATCCGATTGATAAGGTAACAGAAAATAGTTGCTTTCCAAGTGCTGCGAAACACAAACATGGTCTCTATGTAGATCCCTGCGAATGTCAGACGTGGCGCTCAGGAGAGCTGTTCCACATCTGTGAAACTCTCTGAAATCCGATTGATAAGGTAACAGAAAATAGTTGCTTTCCAAGTGCTGCGAGATATGTTAGTACATTATCTTTTTCATGGCCTTGGCCAAAAAACATAAAATTCTTTTTAGGCGGAATTTACTAGGGCGTTAGCTTTATGATGTTTAGTAATTGGGACCAAAAATGTGCAGCAGTACAGGTTGAACAATTCAGGGTAAAATGATTTTAGTATCATCGTCGTCTGGGCCAACAGCATCAGATTTAACAGATTTAATTGTCGAAATAACTCCCAAAGGGTCGACGTATTTAAAGCTAAAGTCAGATTGTAGATTAGAGACAGAATATGCAGGATTTTCTGTAAAAGGATCAGGTAAAGACGTAAAATCTAAATTTAACAAGATCAAGATCACAAGCAGATTTAAATACTCCACAGGTGCCAGCCCGTCATCGCACATATTTTCGGAGGTTGACGACAGTCAAATTTAATTCAGTTCAATTCACTTTACTTCAATTAAATTCAATTCAATTCAATTCAATTCAATTTATTTAAGAAATAAATTAGCAGCACGAATTCTATATTCATTGGTCCTCAGGCGCAAATGCTTGTCTCAGTTCAGAATTTTTAGTCAGCCAAAACCTGCGTGTTCAGGTCGTACCAGCTTCGCTGATAACCTGGTTTGATTGTTTCCCAATGTGGTAACGGTTGAAGTACTATTAGCAGCCGGGTAGCTGCATTCCACTCAGTCTACACAGGTGCACAAATTATTTCTGGCATGTTGAAACTACTGACGTACTTTGTTCTACCATTGCTTTTGCAACTTAGTAAGGGTCCATTCTGGCTTTTATCTCAGGTCTCTGATTTTCAAATGGAATAGGGCATTGTCAATTTGGAATGAAATGAAAGAAGCGTCGTCATTTAAAAATAAATTTATTTAATTTTAACTTGCAAGAATATATTTCTGTTTAGAATCTATTACTAAGTCAGCATTTCACAATGCCTTAGTTTAGCCTGAATAATATACACGAAAAAATCAATAGAAACCTTTTAGTAAGCTAGAAATATTTACTCCGATTTAATTTACTAAGAAACTTCTACAGGTGAACGCATCTGAATACTTGAAAAAATATTTTAACCTATTTAAGCAATTCCGGCCAGTTTCATGGTGAAACTCTAACATAGGGTAGCTACAACAAAGCAGCAAAAAGTTATTTTCTCTATAAACGAAGAAAAACTTTCCTACCAAACACTGATAAGAATTAGCACAATAACCCAAATGGAAAAAATTGCCAATGGCAGAAGCATTTCTGATTTAAATACACCTATAAAACAGCTCCAGCAATTTCATCAGTTTGTTTACATGAATAAATATTCAATATTTATTCCCTTTCAATTAAAAGTTCCATTTTAAGGATTGAAAATTCGGGAATAAAAGAGGGAACGAAAGCCGGGAAATTTATGAACAAAGCGTATACAGCGGCTTCCAGTCCCATTATTTCCAGCTCAATTTAAATGAACGAAGTTGCTTTGTGAGATTTTTATTTCCGTTTTCTACATGCCCTGCATTTGTATAATCAATCTTAATTGAGACAATATACATTTAGAACATCAAGGACGTAAGGATAAAAGGAGTGCAATTGAATCAAAAGTACTAATTTAATGGTTCAAGGGTATTTTTCTTAGATGGCAAGTATATACGGATGTGTGGAATGTGGCCCTTTGTTTTTATAGGATAAGCTATTGACGTGAATATTGTTGTTTGTTGCCAGTGGATTGTTTTTTAATATGTTTAATTCACTTTTATCTGTTCTTTTCCTTGCTTAGAGATTTTGTTTGCTGAGGTAAATATTTAATTAAGTTTTAATGGTGGTGTAGCCCTGTAGACTCAACAAGAGCACAATCATCCCTGAATTGTAAACCAATGACCACTGGCCCATCAATTAAGAAGTCTTCCAAACTGTGAGGACTAGGAACTTTAAATTTGGTACATAGGCTTCTCTTAAAGTCTAAGTCCTACCAGGAAAGGTTTTTCAAAAATTCAGTGCCTAACAGAACTAAAAGCCCTGAAATTGTTACGCACTTTTTGTGTGAAACGTCGCCAGGTCAGAGAACCGTGTTATTTACCTAGTTTGGGGAGAATTTGGGCACCATATAATTTTTAGAGGTATAATTACAAAACCACTTGTGTTTTAGGTATAACGTTTATTCAGTATTTAACACTTTTTGTCAATCTTTGTCTGGATCCGTATTCTACCACAAATTGAATAGCTCTGTGATCAGACAACGTTGCCTGATTCATGATTCTTCATTCTCCTAGTCTTTCCACCATTTTGCTATTGCATAGGATTACATCAACCACCTCCTTCTGTCAGGCATCGACGAAAGTTTGCTCCGCCCCTAATATAGAGATTCCTTCCAATTGCGAACTCTAGCAAAACGTCTTTTTTGGGAATGCGATCTGTTCCGCTCCACACTGTACTGTGCGAATTAGCATCGCATCCAATGAGCAGTTCCGTGTTTTTCCCCGCTGCGCCACCATAATATATGTTCTGTTGTTGGTCCTCTCTTCTGCTGTTAGATGCTTCCCGGCAGTCCCATGATCCCACCTTTGTAGATACAAAGTTCATACAGTAGGGCTACAACCAACTTTTCTCCACAAAGCAACGAGTCTTCACAGCTTATGCAGATTGATTGATTGGTACCCGCCCGGCCTGAGCACCTCTGTGATGAGCTTCTCGCATCACTGAGATATACGAACTCCCCCCCACCTCGACAAAATTCTCCCCCCCCCAAGTGTTAAAGTGTTGTTAACATTATATAACTCGTTCGTCCGACCACTTCTTGAACACGCATCATAGGTATGGAATCCTTCCTACGCTGTCCACATTGGTCGTATTGAGTCTGTTCAGCGCAGGTTCATTAGATTTGCGCTTAGAAATCTCCCTTGGAAGGACCCTATGATTCTTCCACTGTATCGCGAACGGTCATGCTAACTTCCTTGGAAAAGTGGCGTAAGTTTGCCGATATATTTTTTATCCACCGGATCTCGAACTCCAATATTGAATCTTCGGAGCTCCTTGGCAGGGTGTCGTTCACGACTAATAGTCGTAATTTGAGGAAAGTCCTCCTTCCTTAAGTTCTACAGAACTAACTATGATAAGCGTGAGCCTGTTAATCGCATGTGTGCGCAGTCAATTGCGTAATGGAGCACTTTGATTTAGATGTATCCAAGAGCGTACTAAAAAGTCGTCTTTTTCTGATCGTGTGATTCATGTTAATGTCATGAAAAATGCGTCTTCTGGGCTACATTAACATTTTATACTCATATTCGTACGTTGCAAAACAAACTGAGTAGGACTACACATACATAACCTAATTTCATATTAACTGAAAAATTCATTCGACATTCATTAAAGAATGCAAACTCCACCGGGTCACTAAAATGAGTTACAAAGATAGTTTCACATGAGAAAATATCAATTTCCGCAGAAACTCTGCAAACACTCATCCATAGAAACTGCAAAGGCTATTTGCTAAATTATTAGTACAAAGTAATGAAAAATCAACCAAACCAAATTTCTGCACACTGAATTGAACAAATAGTAGAGTTTGCAGTTACTTTCATTTCATTTGGGTGTAAATGCGCTGACTGCAGTTGAACTAGAACTGCGTGAACATAAGTCTCTCAGAACTTTCAATTGATTCACTTATGGATAGCGAACTAGCAGCATTAAAGTGGAAGAACACAGGAGCACTGCGGCTTTTATTGCACGTTAGTTACCAAAGCCAATGGATTCCAGGATAAAATATTCAAATAATCCCAACGCTCTCCTCGACAATAAAAGGATAGGTTGGAAAGTATACTATGCATAATTGTAATTTTACATAAGCGAAAAGCATTGATAAAATTCATTTTGATGTTTTTTGCCGATGAAATTATAGAGCGCTTCAACTCAGAGTACTGATAATTGGCACTATTACATTGAAGTGCCTTTCAGGGGTACTATAGATAGGTAGTAAAATTAAAATGCGAAGAGGCAATAAAAGTAAAGGAGAAATAGTAAATTTTTGAAAATCAGCAATGAACTTGTGTATGTTAAAAATCCCTAAAAACTGTTGTACGAATTGAGAACTAAGGAGAATTAAAGCTTGAGCAAAGCATGTTTTCCTTTGCCTCAATTCAAGCTAAAATATTCTGAAATTAGGTATGATATTATGCAATCGGCGTCCTATTCCTATATCCTAATATTAACAGCATTAGCTGTAACAATGCAATCCACAGTAAACCCTGCATGTTATAAAAGAGGGCTAAAATGACACTTTGCGCAACTATATACCCTTGTAAGTGGTGACTGTAAGGACTTAGGTGGGTTAAGGGAACAAGGAAAAGATTCTCAACTTAAGTATTGGTTAATTTAAAAGGAAATACACCTCAACGGAATTCGTGAAAAGGCAAAAAAGAATACTCAAACAATCAAAAAGATAAATTAAAACAAAACATTTTTTGGTTTTTAAATTTGGCTCATTGCTTGGGAAAGAAGAGTTTTGAAGTTTTTTGTACTATCTGAAGCGTGTTGAAGGAGTCAACCAACGTATTTTTAAAAGCTGTTATTGCTCTCCGTCTAGTCCACACTGACACCTAACCTTAGCGCCTTGAACCCATAATGGGATCAACCCGAGCCATACCTGCATAGGTAAATCGTCTGTCCCTTATCACGTGATTACCACTTGCAGCCTAATCGTCTGCAGCCTCTTTCCTATCTTGAATCTACCTGCAATTCCTCTTTGTAGGGTCTCCTCCGCTCAGCCCTGGCGCCTCCATGTGGTTAGCTCAAACTGAAAACTACTTGGCAGTTATTCATTTGCTCTTCCGCAGTTTCCACCTGCAGAAACACCCCTTCCTCAGTACCAGAATCTAGGCCCTTGAACCTCTTAGCAAATTCTGCCATCTCTAAAGTCAATTCTTGCGTCGACGCAGTGGCGTCTCTCGATATTGACTACTCAGCCTTTCGGTCCCAATCACTATCTTCGGCCGGCTGCGCAGACTTCGGTTTCTGTTTGTATCGCTCCTCTTTAGTGTTTCCTTCAGTGGCCTAAGCAGCTTCTGTTCTTCTTCTCGTTCTAA
>QYTT01083895.1:4861-20161 GCA_006980735.1 Dasypogon diadema
ATGGTACAGCCAAAAGGCAATCTCAGTGACTTTGTGCTCATTTGAGAGAAATTATTTTCTCTAAATTTTTATATAATAAAAGTATACAAGTCTGTTACTTTACTTATGATTATACTTATTGCTATCGTTTATTACGTTTACGTTTTATTATTATTGTAATTATTTTAACGACTTATAAAAATAATGACCAGAAATGTGATACAGTATGCATGTAACTAATTTGTAATGATCATTTTTTAAGAAAGCATACTTTATAGAAATTGTGTTTTTATATTGCCATCATCAACACCAGCTCATGTAATATTTCCCCTTCAGATGTCCACTTTCTGCGGTTTTGAATTAAATGTTCCTAATTATCCTATTCAGTCAGCTTTATACCCTAGACAGACAGAGTTCTAAATCACGATAAATCTCACGTAATTTCGAAATCAAATTACAGTGCGACACACTGACCTTTGACAGCTGTTTGTGATTTCACTGTAGAGTTTTGACGTGTTGTGTTTCAATTGTAAAAATAAAACATATGATAAGAACAGTGCAACATTACCAAAAATCTTTATTTCTAATAAAATTGAGGAAAACTATTCCAAGATCTCTTTGGCAATAGGTAAATTCAAAAATATGACAGACTGAAATCTTTTTGGTATGTTTGACAGCAGGAAATTACAAAAGATAAATACAAATTTCACATATAGTTGGCTCTGATTTAGAAATTATCGTGATTTCAAAGCTAAATCAGCCAACATTTGAGGTAATTTCGTATCATGATTTAGCTCGAAATCACCCATTTATCGTGATTTATGGGCCCAAATTACGAATTATCGTGATTTAGAACTCTGTCTGTCTAGGGTATTACGATATTTTAGAAGATACTTAGTAATATAGTGCGGTGATTTTTATATAGTTCATAATGAATTAGTCGTCTAAACATCTTTCACGGCTTGCTTGCTTGTGTAATGTCTTTCACGTGTTTCTTTCGAATGTTTACGTATTGTTCACCATCATGACGGAGATAAAAGTGTTAGAGAAACAAGGGAAGAAGCTATAATTGGTTTAGAGCAATTATGTTATACCTTAAACGTAGGGAAGAAAAGAAAATAATGCTTTTGTAGTTAATTGTCCGTGGGTAAATATTCTTACATATTCGCAGCTGACCTTCAAATCTGCAGGCTTTAATTTGCCTTTTCGTAAATATTCCGTTGACTTGTAGTAAACCCTGTCCGCCATATTGGACCCGCAATTTTGAATCTCCAAAATTTGACTCCAGGGGGGTTATCCTGTATTAGAATATTGTAAGAAATTCTATTCGAAACCTCAAAAAGCAATTCTCTATTACAAAAATGTTTAAAATTCAATTCGAAACTGTACAATATTGTGACATTTGCGTTCGAAAGCTAGTAGGATGTCGAGCAATGGGAAAAAGGTAAAGAAAACTGGGAGAAATTTAATAAAAAATTGATTCTAGGTCAAGCCAGACAAGTTTGGAGCCAGTTTTATAAGTGGACATATTTTGATTGATCTTAAACTTTCTTTAAAATCTCCTCTTATGTAATTAACACACTAATAAAGGGATTTTTATTTAACCGGAAAAGCCTTCGGAATTTAGAAAACACAATTTATTTTTGCATCAAAACATAAAAAATAAATTTACATGTCGTTGGGTAACTCCAAAATGTTTGCACTGTTCCTCAGATTTCTCCGCACTCTTGGTGTATTTTCCTCTTCACTATCACTACTAGTTAAATAAGGATAAGTTGAATCCATTGTCACGATTTTTAATATGTATTATTTTTATTAAATATTTTCATTTTCAATGTAAGTATTTCCACACTTATAAAAGAATTTCAAACATCAACTAATTCTTGACATTTGTGTGACCGCAAACTTTTGTAAAATTCTAACAGAATTTTTATGCGTAGCAGAACAAAAGGATATTGTTATAAAGAATAGCAACTTACGACAATTTACAGTACAGTACAGTTTAGATTGGAACGCATTTTAGATTCGTAATAGAGAATAACCCCTCAGATTCGAAATCAGCGACCTCCAAAAACCGAAATGGACTTATTTCCATGACGATCGAGAAACTCTTGAAAAAGTTAACACTTACGACCGCCATATTTGATCCGCCATGTTGAGTTCTTAAGCGTTAAGGTGAAATTAATAATTATCAGCCCCAAAAATCTATAAATCCGTCATTTTGTCAACATTCTAATTTCGTTTAGAAAATCTTGTCCACCATTTTGGATCTGCCATTTTGAATTTAAGAAATCCGACTCTGTATCCGCAATCAGCGATCTCAAGAACCTAATATGTATGTTTTCATGATGATCGCAAAAACATTTGAAAAGTTTTCCAGCTTTAAAAAATAAAATTTTCATGTGGCAGCCCTCTGAAGGAGTTGGCCGATTTCGTTAATTTTCTGCCAGGATATTTAGATTTTACTAAAGTACTTGCGTGCCGAATTTTATCCATCTACTTCGAAACGTTCTCGTTTTAGAAGGAAAATATCGATTTTTTATTTGACATAGCTGGAGGTTTCATATGGCAACCCTATGAAGGAGTTTTCCAAATTGTCCCATTTACGAACTTGATCTTTCATTTTTAATAAAGTATCTGTGCACCAAATTTCAAGTCTCTAGCTTAAGATGTTCTTGAGATAACTCGCCGACAGATAGACGGACAAACAGACAGACAGGCAGACGGACAGACAGATAGAAATAGCTAGACTCAATAACGCTTATTTCAAGGGTTATTTCAAGGGTTTTTCAGATAAAAAACACGGTTCACCTCTTTGATAACCAATATGCTGGTACATATATGATTTTTCTTGATTTTTTGTTATTTCAGAATGGCTCCTTTTCTTAAGCATCGATTTATTTTTGAGCATTGGGCTACAAAACCACCATCGACGAGAACAGATTCTACAATAGCGTTCATTTTCAAAAAATTGGACGAATCTAATTTACAAGGTATCTCAGAGGGACAATAAGAAAGCTTTTTTCTGCTTCTCCTACACGAGGGACAAACTTTAGGGCTCGGAAGTCTCCTCTTCAAAGACTAAACCAGCTATCTGCAGATCATGCTCTTGCCCTCTTTGACAATTGAACGTTAACAAGCTAAAAAATTTAATTATAAATTATATTCCACTTATTAAAAAGTGAAAGAAGCTAAAGGTGAATGTTACCCTGCTAATATAACTGTCGAGTTTACAGAAACATTTTGAAAAAGCGAAGTTTTACAAATAAGAAGCAACACAAAAAATCAATTCAGTTATACTTGAAGACGTGTTGAATATATATCTTAAACATAGAAATGCTATACAAACAGTTAATTCTTATTCTTTGGTACGAGAGATTTGATTATTTCAATTTGCTTACTTTAAAATAAAAAATAATAAAACGCACCTTCTTATTTGCACCCATCTTGACGAATAAATGCCACCCACTTGTAAATGATTTTATTATATTTAGAGAAATAGAAGTAAAGGAAAGTTACAAACACATGTACTGAATAATTGGCAAATAGACACGCTTATGTCACTTTAACGAGCAATGCTAACATGAAAATTTTAAAATTTTGACACACTAAAAAACCACATAATTTTTTGCGTACTTCTTTCTAATACCAAGTAAATTTCTCTCAAAGTTTTTTTGTAATACTGTAATTACTGAGTAATCTGCAAAGCGGATAGATATATTTTTCTAAGAGCTAAGCTGTATTTTTAACTTGCATCAATGATACACTAACTAACTAACACTCTAGAAGGAGATTTTTGCTAGATAGTGGTGACACTTACCAGTTATTTTTCACTATGATCCGCATTCCCTACTGGCCAGTAAACTTCCTTCCAATAGGACCTCGATTCATTCCTGATCGACATTTTTTTCTACCAACTGAGCTTCGGCCTTTGTTATTACACTTTTAGCCATTTATCACTACCTCAATCACAGATAGCTGTAGCTCCCAATCTTTTGGACATAATGGACAACTTTTTAGGTGGAAAGGAATAAATTCGTTATGGACGCTTCTCTACCTTTTGCATGGAGAAAATAATCTCCTTCACATTTTCTAAAAACGCCCCGCGTACACATAAAAAATTACGCTTGCGTGAACAATTTTCCACCTTGCCCATCAAAAACATCTGTGTGAACATCTGGCAAGCCCAGTGCACACACAGAATTCCATCAAGCGCATAAAATTCGACGTGCAGCTAAGTAAAAATCGTCTTTATAGTGGTGATGTCCTTAGTTTTCGTAGCACAAATGAATGTAGCGAGTTTGAAAAATTTTGTAACGAAATTCAAATGTAACGGGCAAGGTGACAATTGGCCAATCAACAAGGTTAAGTAGCAAGTCGCGTGGTCAGTATTAAGATGGTGGACTGATTGTAAATTTAGGTAATTTTAAAAAATTGATTTAGAAGAAAATAAAACAAACAAAATGACATACTGCCATCTGTGAATCTAAAAAAGTGTAAGAAATTTCAAAATTGTACAAATTATACAAACAAATGTCGAGTTTTGAAATGAAACTTGTATAGCGAAGGTAGCTACAGCGAGTCAGAAAATTTTTTTAGTGAAATTCAAAATGGGACGATTTCCCTTTACTATTAAAATGTAAGGGAAATAAAAACTAAAACCCGCTTTCGTGTTGTTTCGACGTCGCTGCGTTGACTGAGACCTGGCTGCACGATGGATTCTCTGATGCTGAAATTTTTGACCAGCCCCACAAGGTTTTTCGTAGGGACAGATATGTTGGTTCCGAGGATCGTGGGGATGGTGTGTTGGTGGCGTGCAAGGCCCATTTGAATAACACTGAATTAACGATTCCTACTTTTCCAAACATTGAACTTTTGGCTCTTAGAATCTCCATTTTAAGACAAAACTTATATCTTATACGTTGCTATATTCCGCCTAATATGTCTAATCAACTGGACGAGAATGGTCGCAGTATTTGGATATCTTAGCACTTCATCTGAATCATATCTTGGTATGATGAGCGCGGCTGATGAAATTATTCTTCTTGGTGACTTCAATTTACAGAATATTCAATTGGTATATAATGAAGATGACGACGACTTCCTTCCTGAAGGTAACCTCTCAACCAGGGAAAATCAGTTTCTGGATGAACTGGCCTCCTTGGGTTTGCACCAAGTGAGTAACGTGGTGAACGTTTCGGGGAGGCAGCTGGATCTCATTTTTTCCTCTGACTCAAGTAACATAATAGTTGAACCCAGCTCAATTATTCTGTCAACTGTCGATTTTTATCATCCCCATCTTTTTGTAACAGTCTGCTGTGAGGCCGAGAACACCAGTCGAGACACTGAGGTGAATTTCTTCTTGAACTTTAAGAAGGCAGACCTTATTGTCTTGTCAAATAGATTTGCATCTATCGATTTTGATGCTTTGCTCTGTAGTAGTGATGTTGATGTGAACGTTGACATGCTTTACGTCAAGATCTTCGAGGTGGTTGACTCTTTTGTTCACTTTGAGCGTCAGAGACTTCCTTCTGCCTTGCCTCCGTGGTTTCAGATCTGGTTAAATTTTGTTACTACAATAAAGGGTTTAATTTTTAAGTCCATTTATTAAAAGTATATTCAATATTTTTAAGTAGTGGTTTGAAAAGTAGGTCCATATTTCGCCTAGCGATGATGCAGCTAATTAAAAAAAAAACAGTGTATTATCCATTTACTGTTGAAACAATTATCAGGCAAGGTTAAGATTGAGTTGGGGAGGAACCGGAAATATCTACTATTTAGGTTGACCCTATTCATTCCTTCAATTTTCTCATTCGAATATTTTCGTTTAATGTACTGGACATGTTTTTACGATCAAGTCATTACAATTTATCGTTTGGAAAATTGTTTATTTACTTTCCCGACTAAATTATTTGTAAAACTTCAAAGGAAATTTAACACCGGACGGCTATTTCTCGTGGAAAAAGGTAACATTTACGAAAGCTGTTTAGCTTCTTATTATTCTTCTTATTCCTTCTTATTATTCTTTTGTTTTTGTTCACTTACTAAACATTTAGTTGAGAAGTTCTATAATAGTTTCCACCATATAAAATATTAATTGAAACCGAAAGTTTACCGACTGTTACTTGACTTTGTTGAAAGGAATGTAGATATAATTATGTCTCATTAATTTTGCTTTCTGGAGCAATGTATCTCAGTTTGTAGTGAATAGAGCAAATGTGAGAATCGATGTTGTGTGTAGTGTTTCTGGTGGTTAACTTGTACCAGACCTGAATTCCTAATTAAACACGTACAACGCATTAATGCCATAAACAAGTCCTTGATAATGGCAGGGTGTACATTGTACGGGTGTAACATTCTTATGTGACCTTTATATGAGTATATCACACGTCATTTGATTTCTCCTTAAACACCAACGTTTCCCTAGCCCGTAGTCACATTTCTTTCAAGGAATTTATTAACAGTAGGTACGTAATTATCGTAAGACTGGACTGTGATTTAAAATAATTTGGTTACTTTGATTGCTTTAAAATGACCATGGGATGTATAGGAAAACAAAAAAAGTTAATAAAATTGCATTGTATACTCCAGAAATTCTACATACAAAATCAGTTGCTATTAAAATTTGTACCTAAGATTTCTCACTCATTTTATAATAACAGTACCTGGGCGGCCGAGATTGCTCGTGGAAACGAATTTTTCCATATGTAAATTTCGTTGAAATCGTTAGAGCCGTTTTTGAGAACGCGATTGCAAATATATATACAAATATTGCTCGGTTAATAAGATAGGATATAAGCTTGAACTTTCCTTTTCGATGACATTTTTTAAATGAATTAGCATGTCAATCGTTTTCTGACTGACAGCTGTCAAAATTTCCCCGAAGCCTTTGAAAATAGATAAGAAAATCATCTAGCGGGGACGCTGGGTAAGCCGGATGACTCTGAACGCATACTGCAAAGAGGCTATCGTACAAATCTTATGAGAATCCTCTTAAGCATTCGCCACGCTCTTATTAGGGCTCAGCGTGGTCTTAGGGATTGTTTCACACATTGAGTAACTTAGTAAATCACAAATGCATTCAGAATTCATTAGGAAAGCATTACAGTAAGCATTACGTAAGTGTTACAAAATGCATTACATTACACAGGCCATGTCCATAGGTGAAATGCATTTCTCGTAATGAGTTAAAAATGAATTCTTAATGAATTTTAGAAACGTATTCATAATGCATTTTAAATTAATTTCTGTAAGATACGCCTTACAAAAATACTAAGAAAATATTACAGCATGAAGCATACTTACACAAGATCACATGAAAGTAAATGATGTTTTCTTATACAAACTACTGCAGATTGTGGTCTGTGAATTTTGCAAGTTTACAATCTTTTCCAGGTATCTTTGTACTGAGTACATTTACACGAATTAAATTGCACATTTGGGTTCAAAACTGCATTGTGGATAGACATCAGTTTTTATTGTGTCTCTATTCTATAAATAGGTCTAAGCTTTCATTGTAACACTCTGCTTAGAGTTTCCTCATCAATTAAATTTAAATTATGTAACATATGTGCATTTAACAGAAAAAAATCAACACTAATTCTTATCTGAAATATTTACAAATTTGAAGTTTTAATTCTATGAAATGCCCCTGTGTAAGAACGAGCATATATTATAATGTCTGCACCTTTAAAATGTAAATTAAACAAGTGACTCTAAAGGGACAATGTAACCTTCAATTTTACTCACACTTCAGATAGCCCTTAATTTTCTCAAGTTTGATATTGATATTCACCCTAAATTAACTTAAATATATGAGTTCTTTGCAAGAGCCTTTGCCCTTACGTTATAAAGGGTAATCTAATCAATTGGTCCTTTTCTTTACAAAATAGGACTATACAAAAAGCCAATCGAATAAAATTGGTGGGGTTCGGAATTTTTGATACAACAAATTCGATTTTATCGTGTCTTATGTAATTCTGGATTCTTTTACTAAATTCTTACGATCCCACGATGAAAGCATTTGGTGGACATAAACATTTATAAACATTACATCTATTATTCTTGCGAAAGGTCCACAGGGAATTGGAAATTTCTTTTCCAGTGAAACGAACAACGAACATTTTGTGTGGCTGGTGGGAACAAATTCATGATGGCGAAATGGAATAAAATTTTGTTTCTTTTCCATTTATTTTCCCTATTTATTTTTTTAAACAAATGTTTGACACTTCATCTAAAAATAATGCAGAAGTACAGTAATGAACACATTTCCTACTGAGATCGTAGTAGGAAATCGAACAGTTGATGAACACGATAATGAATAATTTCATAGAAAAATATTGATAATAAAAGTCGCTAGCATCAATGACATGGTAATGCAAAGGATATGACAACAGAGACTGTTAATAGCAAGGTAAAGCAGAAGGTATTGTACTGGAGAAATCTATGTTTCCTAGCCCATTGTATTTGTTCCTTAATTTCCTAGTAGAAAATGTGTTCACTAATATACATTCCCAGTACTAATGAATTAAAAAAAAAGGATTTCATTGGAAATTCATGAATAACTCTTTGATACATTGATTCATTGAAGAAAATATATGAATAAAGAAACGCAAATTTTTCTAGTAGATTACCCAGTAGCATTAGTCTGTGATTAATAGTTTCTGTTACCTTACCCTGTGCATTACCATCTCACTCATTTAATTAAATTTCTTACTGGGTTTGGGCGAAACTTATCATATGTGTATAAAAACAAAGGAAAAATGTAGAATGGTAATAAAAATTGGATACTTAGATGAAATCTTACCCTTACATTTACATTTTCATCAATGAATCAAGGATAGAATAATTCATGAATTTTCAATGACATCTCTGTGCTTAAATTCATTGATGTTTTGGAATGTATGTGCAGTAGTGTACATATGTATTACTTCATTAATGTTGTCACCAATTAACACACTTGTAAGGTATCGGGGGCCTTATGTATCCTAATACGAAATTTAATGTAAATACAATGTAATGCACAAAATTTACCTGTAATTGACAGTCCATTTGAGATTTTGGCTTCTAAATAAGCGGGATCACCTTTGACCTTGCGGGGGATTAACTTCCATGTTGTCATAGTAAAAAGAGAAGAAAATTGAAGAAACCAAAAATCTGTACCACTTATCATGCGGACGCACAACTAGAAGCTGGGGGATGTAAACATTAATTTTTAAGGACTCAATAAAATAATTATGTTTTAATTTCTCATTTGTAGGGTAAGTATGACAAATTATGAAATTATTTAGGAACTGAGGCAACCTCTTTTTTAATAATCGATTTAAAAGCTAAAAGCAATGAACTTAAATATAAAATGAAAAGAACTATTCTTAAGATTACAGACATTTAGAGGAATGATTTTAAATAAGTTATTAGGAAATAGTTTGAATTATTAACTAATTACTTACAATCTTCGATCTTCTACGTCTGTAAAACGTACTTTCGCAAAAGAAAAATTTCAAATTTTCTGTATACCCACTTGGTCTAGTCTTTTCGTAGAAGGTAAAACAAGGAATTCCAAGATGATCTAAACACTAGCACTGAACAAACAAGAATAACGATCCGAATTCTAATTAATTCAGAAGGAAAATATTGCACGATGCAGAGAGTAGGTCTAACGTGCTGAACTCTATTATTGAGGCAGTACGTGACTCCTTTCTTGCAGTTGATATTTTTTGTAGACTGTTCCAAAAACTTCTTTTGAATGATGGACTGTCTTGATGTGTGGACTTTTGTAATTTTAATTTTTTGTCCCATGGCTGATTCACTCTGCACTTTGAAGCTTTAAAACAGCAGAAACACCAGGTTTCGTAGATAGTACGTCAAAGATAAGTAATTTAATATTATTTTAAATTTTATTTCATTTGAGAAAGTAATTTAAACAATTCCTGGAGAAAATTTCTTTGTTGAACGAAGTGTGAAAACACGTCAAAATGTCTTCATATGAAATTCAAGTGCTATTTTTGTACTTTGTGAACTTTAACTTCAATAATCTTTCAAATGACGTAACCACCCCATGAACACATGCTCCTTTTCCTGGAAATAGCACCAATTCTATTTGTTACTGCAATTCAACACAATTCTCAGAGCAGTAAAAATAAAACTTCACACTTTTACACAATTGGTGCCGTGTGCGACTTATAAATCCCTTTTTCTTTTCAGTTTATAAAAGTTTTTCACCCTTCAATAAAATCTTTCTACTCTCAATAAAATAATTTTTGGGTGGCGCCATTCTTCCCCACAGCTTTCATTCTTGAGTTATGGGGATATTTCCTTCCTTAAAGCTGACGTGGAAAATCTCTGTCATGGTACACAACAAAAGTGCTACTTTTAATACCAGAACAGAATCGGTTTCGTTACAGTTCGGGTGAGATGTTTGCTCATGGCACTCCAACATTTTGTACATACTTTTGGGTTCGTTAAATAGGGAACTGAACCTTTTCAATTTCCTCCTACGTAATTCCATCCCTTTTGTAATTTCATAACTGAAAGCTACTGACATACGAACAGAGAACCTGGTTAATGATAAATTTTATATCTCCAAAGGTAAGGTCATGAACAGATTTTAGTACAACATTGTAAAATGATACATTGGATAAGGTCAACATTACGTATAAGTTGTTCCTGTTACATGGATGCAGAGCACACGAGGCCAGAGAAAATTTATACGATTCCAAGTCAATTTAATTTGAACTAGCCTTGCGCTTTACCTCCCCATAATTTGAACGATGTTTAGTTTATTTTCCATTTATCTTTAAGATTTAAGATAAAACTCAGGATATAAACCATGTTTAGTTTCAAAGTTTGCATAAAATTATAGTAAAAATTTTACAGGAAACATTTTGAGTGAAATGAACAGAAATTTATGTTATTGAGCTTGAAACGTTGGAGTTTTATTAATAGTCTTACAAATTCCAAATAAGTCCCTTTCACATAAGTTTTGCAAACAAATATGTTCAGAAGGAAGGGTTGTTTTAATTGCATGTCTGCTTATTCATCCAAAGACTTGATAATTGCAACACGAATGTGTTGAGTTGAAAAATCAATCTTGTAAAATCTCTGTATAGCACTAAAGTTTAAGATTAAGTAAACGTAAACGTCTGTAAATTTCAGTAGCCTTATCCCTTTTCACTGTTCATGCAATTCTATCAAGTGTATTGCGTACGGGTCAGTGGAAAATCAGAACTTTGCGGAAAGAGCGTTATATAAACGAAAAGGATTCGAAAGGAAATCGATCACCCTTTAATGGAATGAAAGGTCATAGTATAGATTTACAGGATAGGAAAGTGTGTGGAAGAAATGACAGTGTTGACAAAAATAACGTGAAATCTTATGGGTTTTTTGGCTATTGAAGAAAACCACATGACCACTTTGTTAGACATGTAATCTGGGTATCATTATGATTATAAATCGAGAGTTTCTGAATTCATTTCGTATTCTTTATAAGCTGAATAAAGATAATACAATATTTTAAAATAATAATAAGTGTAATAAAAATTATCTTAAAAGAAGTGATCAAATCTATCTTGTCTTCGTGCAATTAATTAATACTTAGGGTAAAAGGACTAAATTTCAATGTCTTCAGGCTCTTCCTTCACAAGTATTTCGAGGGTTTATGATGGAAATCCTCTATCCCGCATTTTTGGTAAATCTTTTTTTTAAATTGAATTAAAAGAAAGATAAATGAAAATTTACATCACTCTTTCATAAAATTCCTCGAACAAAACTTTTGTGGAGTAGGAGGTTTTCACCATAAGCCCTCGATTTATTTTATTTTTTTAATTCTTATTTCTTTTTTATTCTTTCTTTTGACACGTTATTTGTGTCGATTCCTTTTCGTTTCAACTCATTTAACCGTGACCCATCAAAAATGTTAACTCTTTTTGGTTTTGTATTTATATTAATGTGTCTTCTGACGAATATCTTGGATTGAACAAAGCTCCTCTATATACCAATGATTCAACGAGGATCTGAATGTCATAGGGGTAATTAAGGATACCGTGTCGCAACTAATTATCTGGATGACGAGAGGTAGATAAATATACGCCTGTCACAAACGTATCAACCTCTCAGCATTTGCCTAGTCTTATATAAATACCTTGCTCGTCTACTCCGGAGGTCTGAGGGTGCGCTAGCTTTCTCAGTACTCAGTAGCAGAAAACAACAAACAATCACAGAACCTGAAAAGAAAACGCCGAAAATATACAGCAGAAAATAAATTGATAGATGAACTGAAATGAAAGTACGAGACTAAAAAATAAAAAGAGTAAGTAAGAGTAAGTAAGAAAAAAAATTAAAAACAAGCTAAAAGATTGACGCCAGAAAGCTTTATACATTCAATTCGACAAAAATAGGAACACTTTAATGTTTACCTCGCTACAAGCATTTAGATCAGGCAATCATAAATAACATGATATGATTTGTTTAATTCTATAATTTTTAACTTAGTTTTGTTAATATTCATTCATCCGCATTGAATCAGCTCATTTTACTGGGATCCTGCAGCAAACAAGTAGTGTATTTATTTATTTATTCCGTTAAATAAAAGCTTCTTTCAAAAAGGTTTTTTTTTTATTTTAATTGTAATTTTTTGTCGTATTAAGCAACATGTAGATATATTCTATGTCTGCTCTACTTTAACTAAGTGCTTCAGGCGTTATTATACGAAGTAAATTAAAAGTAGGTAAATTTTGATATCTACCATTACACTCGAAACAATTTATGAAACAAAAGTTAACCGAGACAATAGGCGGTCACAAAGATTAAAATCAAAGTATTTGTGGAAAATAGTTACTTTTCCAAGCTGGCATACCTAAAACAAAGCAAATTAATTTCTTGAAATGGAATTAAGGCTCACCTGCGGTTACATCAATTTAAGCTAAATTTAGGTTTACAGAGAAATGAATCCGATATTACTTCATCTGAAATTACAGCAGTTCTCAGAAAGGTAGAATAGTGAAATTGTTTTAATTTTCTGAACGAAATCTTCAAGTAGGAGAAGAAAATCAAATCTGCAGAGATTTTGATATATATATATATACATGAAAACTCTTGCTTTAAGATAAACGATGGACAAATAGCAGACAAATTCATTGTTTGTGTGAGGTAAATTAAACAAACAAAACCTGAAAAGATACACAAAGTAACAGGGCTTTTAAGGTTATAGCCTTGTAGAAAAGATCCTTCTTTCCAAGTGCCTTGTAGCGTTAATTGCTATCTCAATAGAGCTGATGTGATTGGAAGTATACCGTCACTGTCACTGAAACTTTAACGAATGCTTGAGTTAATGAAAAATTCTTTTAGCTTACAGACTCTCAGCAAGAATAGCGCACAAAAAGGGAATTGTTTACTAGAAAACTATTGAGTGTTTCTAATGAAAGTATAATTTTGAAAGAGACAAGTATTTTCTATGAAAATCTTGTTAAGTGTTGGCAGGTATCTGAGAAAATAATTTCCACGTAATAATAAAAAATCCATACTATATAATTTCTTGTGACCAGAGCTGTAAAGTAATCATTGCTTTAGAAATTAATTTCCGACTAATTGGAATTCTCTGAAGTTTCAAATTTCTAATTCCATTTCTTTCAATTCGGAATGAGTAATGATTCCATACATCATTCGTTATATATTCAACTGAGCTTGCCAACGGATTTGAAGTGTAATTCAGAAGAAATTACTGCGGCATTACAAGTTAATTTAAATTTTTTAATTCCTTTTCAATTCATCTAGAAAAGTTATTAGAAGTTGATTTTAGCTTCTTAATTCCTTTTAAATTTCTCCAGAAAGGGAATTAAAATAAAATCAACTTGTAATTTCTGGATAATTGCTTTACAATTACATTTTAATTCCGTTGGCAATTTCTGCCCAATTTATTAGGAATTGCAATTTCATACATCATTACCTGGAATGCTAATTCATCTTAATAATTCTGATTCGGAATTGAAATCTAATAGAATCAAGGGCGGTTGCTTTGGACGCCTACCATTTAGTATCGACCCTTCTCTTCTTACTTGGATTAGAAGTTTCCTTTCTGACGGTTCCATTAGTTAGGACAAATTGAAGGCTTTAGAAAAGACTCCTGTGCCTGTCCTTCCGTCAATTGTAGATCCGTTCGTGAATATAAAAATATTCCTGGTGCCTTCTCTCCGAGGGATTCGTCACTGATTAGAGTCTTTTAAAACTTTTCGAGTTATCTTGACACTATCGATCCTGTCCTTGGGCATCGTCAGTCCCTGATCTTTTTTACGTGATCCAGGATTCTCCTATAATCATTCTTGGTCCCTGGTGAGTATCATGGACCGTTCCCCTGCATCCTGAGTGCCGTCGTTTTCACAAAAAGATCCAACGGCGGCAATTCCAGCAGAGTTTCTAACGCAGCTATGGGTGTAGTGTGAAAAGCGCTTACATTTCCTGTACACGCCATCTTTTGTACTTCGTCCAGTTGTCACTTAGGGATAACCTGACATACCTTAGGCCACCAGACTACCGCTGCAAATGTTAGGATGCATATATCTTGTGTGCTGATCTCGACGAGATATCCCACCTTCGTCCGCACACTCTTATATATTGATGCAAAACCACCTTCGCTTTTCTGATCATTTCTTCTACATGACGCTTCCTTGAATCAAGGGCTCCCTAGCAACGGTAGAAAGACCACATTTGTTTTCTTCCACTTAACTGGTATATCCGAAGTTGCGGTGCAATGACCTCTTTGCCCAACAAAAGTGTAAATTTTTTTAAACGCAAGAATCTTAATGGAATCCCTACGTTTTTTTTTGCTTATTTTTATTAATATGAAGTGTTGTAAAAATTAGTAAAAAAAATTCATGCAAGGATAATATCTAGAATGTCTTCAGATATATATTTATGAAAGACTAACTTCCCAAAGGGGATTTTAACTACGTCATCGTTCTAAAGTTGTACACTACTTTACTACGTTGTTTTTTTTATGGCTGCAAGAAAATCATTACGAAGTAATTGACTTCTTGAGCATATAAAATTGCATCCAACAAAGCAGAAGACTGGAAAGGTTTTAATTATAGATTAAAACTTTTCTGGATTCCAGAAGCATACTAACATTGTTTAAAGTTGTTAAAGTTTTTACTTCTAGTACCTTTGTAGTTGCCCAGTGAATTTTACACTATTTTTTCCAATCAACGATGTTTCCAGCTTATTTAATAATTTGCTATATGAAAATTTAAGTTGCAGAGAGATTTTCTTATTAGAAATACAAATAGAACAATTGCTTGTGGATTTTTTTTTTTTTTTTTTTTTTTTTTT
>QYTT01083895.1:22953-38414 GCA_006980735.1 Dasypogon diadema
CTATCTTAAAAGCGTTCATAAAAAACGATTTCACACATGTGCAAATCCTACTTCATGGCTTGTGTTTTATAGTCCCGGGGGTTTTGGTTTTGTACCGTGAAAAGTGGCTGAATCGGATTAGTAGTAGTACTCTCCCTCAGCTTTCAGGCGAATCTGTTATTTATAAGTGTTCTCTACCCTCGGCTGTCTGATATCAATCTACAAGCAAGCAAGTATTTTTCAATAATTTCATATGAGCAATTATCCACCAATCTTAACTCTTATTGATTCAAATCTAGTCCTAAACTTGCTATAGTTTCTGATGTATCCTATGTATGTTACAATTCCTTCATTCCATTTACATATTATTTAATTCGAACACTTTCTCACTTTAAGATTTATTCCTTTCATTATTCCTGAACATTTAATAGTTTTTGAAAATTGTCTGTAAATAATCTTACGTCTGTTGTCACTTAATGCATTTCATATATCCTACTCTAGTTTTGTCTTACCTAATTCTAATCTAAATATCAGGTGCTCATCATTGGGATATCTGTTCCACTCCAGGCAATTGATGAAATCAGAGTACATTTTTTATTATGTTATTTTCACTATCGTGATAGAAAGGTTTAGCCATGTAGATCGCAGCATTCAGGTAAGTTCTCTACAGTTTTCTTTCTTCCAGGTGCTCTTTAGATCCTCCAAAAGTAAGTACTTTGTGTGATTGTTTTTTCTACAATGTATTGCTTCGCACTAGAAGTAAGTGAAGAAGGATAGATCAAGGAGGAATATGTCAACGCCCCACAGTCCTACTGGATGATCGTTTACAGATAAATTATAATAAGTATTGACATCTAGAAAATAAACCACAAATTTTTTTGCAAAGCTAAGTTGAAAGTAGAGCGACATAAAGGGGACAACATATATCGAGATAAACAACTATTCCGGTTCTAAGTTCTCCTTCTCTTCAGGCCACCAAAAGACCAAATTGTAACAACTTCTTCTGGACCGTATCCAGGTTTTAATTTTTTAGGGTTAAAAAACTGCTTTCGGCAGACACGATTGATATTTGATGCATAATGGTTACATTATACTATTTTTATTTATCTAAGAAGGACCAGGAATCAGTGCTATAACTTGTTCCCAGCAAAGCAGAAGACCTTTCCTTCTCGATTTTCTTCTTCTTGGTGGAATTGGTGGCAAGTACTTCATCACTTAGTTACAAAGAAGCAAGGATAGAAGTAGTTATTCCCAACGATAAGCAGTTGATTGATTATATAAGACATGAGATGGAATTTTAAATCAACCCTTTATATACGATAAGAAGAAAAGGTAGCTTCCTATAAGAAAATGAACTATTTGGAGTGGGTGAGAGTAACTAAGTAACTTATTAAATAAAATTTATTGATTTATTCCCACTTTATTAGTTTTTTTTTAATACAAGTTATTCAGCGAATTAAGCCAGCAGCATGTGCACTTGAATTTTGTCATTTTACAAGTGAACAGAAAATTAAAGAGAGCTTTAAGAAAAAATGAGCAGCAGCACAAATTTCATCAACATATGTTCTTTCTCCGTAATTCTATTCTATCTAGTTCTTTAGAGTCTTACCTAATGCAAAGTAGCAACGGAACGATTTTATTTGCTTGAGAATGGAAAACTTCTAAATTCACCTTGCCATTTAAAAATTGCTTTTGTCTTTCTTGCTTTCTCCATATCATCCCCTCGTGAAATAATTTATCTGTAGAATTATAAAACATCAGCCCTACTGGGGCATTTCTTTATGTTAACTCAGTATAATGACTTGCAAGCTGAAATTGATTCTATATTGTATATTTTCCATTGTCTATTTTATTTTGATATGTGATGTTATTTGTTAAGAAGGTAGGTATATACTAAATGAATGTTGCTTTGAAATGCTTCCAAGGAATCGCATTTCTTCATAGAGATACTGAAAATCCATCCACGCCATTTGTATAACCTTTCGCTTTATTTCAAAAACCCCCCTAAGCTAAAGATGAAAACAGAATTTGTATCCTCTTATTGCCCCATGAGAACATTTTCAACTTCTCTCCACAAAAAAAAGAAAGGAAATATAAAACCTTCACCAGCAGTTAAATTTCCTTTTTCCTATCTTTTATAAGATAAAATTTGTGCTGTTTTATTTTCAAACACATGGAAATAAAATTAGTGCTTTCATATGAAATCACCTCGACCAGCCCTAAGAAAAATACCTTCCACGTTTCGTAGCTTTAACAGAAGCGCTTAGAGTGTCTTCTTATTACAATCCAACTTGTTATCGTCTTTCACCTTTGCTCTTTGAGAATATCAGTTTTACGTTCTTACTTAAAGCCGAAGTCTATGACGAGTAGCTTTGGTTAAATAAAATACATAAGATGCCTTCCGGGTTAAATTGATTTGTAAAAGGTTGTGGTCTCGTTGTTGGCACTTTGCGTGGAACTTTTCCTGAGATCATCTTTATTCCATCATGAATAATGTATTGAAAACCCTGTGCTGACCTAATATTGCCCCTAGCATATACTCTAAGGAGAACATAAATTAGATCAAGATGAAAAAGTGGAAACCAATGAAAAACTACCAACTCAACGTTAATAAAAATTGCTATTTTCTGAGTCGAATGAGGGGATTGCTGCTGATTTTTAAAAGTTTCGGTAAAATTTGCTTTCCATATAAATAATTAAGTTTTGCGAATTACAGATACAAATTTCTATCAAAACTTTAAGATCACTTCTCTCTTATGGGCGACTAATGAAATTCTTAATTTTTCATGTTGCTCTCATCTCGTTAAAGTTTGAATCTTTCGCTACTTGTTTACTTCAGTGTTATATAGAAATCAGTATAAAACCCTTGGGCTCTACTAACGGAAAGTCCTCTTTAGACAAAATTTAATCTAAGATAAAAGGAACAATATTTAATTTAATATCAGTGCATGCCCTTCGATGGCAGCAAGAAGGTAAACAAAAGCTTTCTTAAGAATTTTGTGTTATTAATTAATTTACTTATTAAGTAAGAAACGATTTAATAATGTAAATTTGTTCTCAAAGTTGTCCTTTATTTGTAAGTTTACCAGTGTTGAATATACTCAAGATTGTAATACCATGCATATAAAATTACATAAATTATAGAGGTTTTTTTCTTTTTTATTATTAGAAAGTCCTGGAGACATAAAAGATCTCCTCCTTATTAAAATGTCCAGAGCAGAATCTGCAGAATAAGATATGTAATTTAGTCAAATTATGTTTCTACATCTCTTCAAAAACTTTTTTGGAAAATGTCTAAAACCGACGTTAAATTGCAAAATAAAAGTTTAATCTTTTATTGAAGAATTAACTGAAGTTGAAAAAAAAACAAGGAACAGTACCGATGTATATTGAATTTTAAGTTTTTCAAACGACAACTCAAATCAACTAATCGAATCGAAAATTTGTAAACTTTCAAAGAGCAAATTACAAACTTATAGGTAGCATTTCGAGGCACAACCGAGCAGCATCTGGGCGCTCGTGCTTATGAACGAGGATGCCGCTCGATTTGTTACTTCGACTCCCCCCGCGTGCAGGCTCCGTACCGCTAATCGCCGCCCAATCCAATGCGTTATTCGAATATAAACATTGTTATTAATTTAAGAATTATTATTATTAAGGATGTTATGATTTTATTTTTCCATAATTTTACATGATTCATAAACACATATTTGCTACCTGTTTTATACAACTAACAACTTCATCTAAGTAATTTTCCTTTATTAGATGCATAAGATTATCATGCAGCAGTTTTGATGCTACATCAGAGTCATTGTAATTGGAAGGATAACTGTAGATTACTTTACTAGTTTACCCCGCAATCACGCCCTTGTCCACTCCGAGGCAAGCAAGGCGTCAATTTAGTCCAGATTTTTCCGGTGGTCTTATGCCTAAGAAGACATTCTGGAGCGTCTATGTTGTCAGCCGTATGTGGCGATCTCCTCAGCACGAAAGCATTCATCACCTTAACTCTACGGCCACTGGTGTTGAGTTGTTGAAACCTCTCCCGTGTTGATTAGTTCTGTTCTTGTGTGATATGTGGTTGTCCTTGTCAGCGGAAGCCTTAATTACCTCTCTGAGAACTACGATCTGGCTCGATGTTTCGTGAGTTGATACGAACCAATGTCGACTGAATCAGAGGATTTATCACAAGATAACGAGTAATTATTTGTTTGATTTAAATTATAAATAGATTCAAAATAATCAGCAAAAAGGTCACAACTTTTCTGTACTGTGCTGAACGTCATACCATTAAACTCCATACAAGTTGGAAAGAAGGAAGATGAACTCTTTAAATTTATGAATTTCCAAAACGCTTTGATATTTCTTTTAATATTTCTTTCAACAGGTGAGATGCAAAAATTTTTTAAAAAAACAAACATACGACATATCAATTAATTTACTGTACATCATGCAAATCTGAATTAATTGTTTAATTGTTTAAACTATCATAATTACCCTTATGAAAATCATATTTAGCGATTGCAATAAATAAATAAATCATTGAGTTCTTCGATCCTGAAAATGGAGGTTCTCATCGCAGGGCCTTTGAGAATTACCCATAAGACGAGAACACGTTATGAATACTAATTGGTGATTTTATATTTAATATTTAATAATATTTAATATTTGGGATTAGGACACAACAATAGGATTCATTGCAACCGAATTATGCCCCAAATCAGTAAAGTTCGGTGATATTATTGAGCATAATTTACTTTGATTTAAATAAATTTAAATTTTCCAATGAAGGTTATTTCAAAACAAATTGAACCACTCTCCGATAAATCAACGGATGAATTTAGCTCATCACACAGTAAATATATAGAATTTGAAATCTTTCTTGGGGACAGAGTAGGCATGCATCTGTAAAATGTAGACGTCCCTTCCCGTTCCCGTATCTTCATGACTTACTGTTTTATTGGAAAATCCACGAAAAAGGACAATTTGCATAACAAGGAAAGGAGTTCGTATTTTCCAAGGAATAAATTATCCTTCGAAACACGTTCTTTTTTTGTCAGCGTCTCTTTTCTTTCTCTTTAAGGCAAATTTTGAAGATCTTACTT
The DNA here is from genome assembly GCA_006980735.1 of Dasypogon diadema. Lineage (NCBI taxonomy): Eukaryota > Metazoa > Arthropoda > Insecta > Diptera > Asilidae > Dasypogon > Dasypogon diadema. The sequence continues at coordinate 28,038 of QYTT01083895.1, forward strand.
ATTCGGTGGGTGGAAAGTTATTTATGAGCCATCAGATGACAATGTATTGTTTTGTTTTTGGTACAGACTATTTGATATGGGATTTTCTTTACCAGATATTTTGCGGTAAACCTCATAATTCTGAATGTGTGGTCAACACAATTTTCCCCAGCCATAACACAAAAACCGATAAACGTGGAATTTAGTATTAGAACTGATATTACAATGACATGTTTTGCTAATTATTTTGAGGTTTAGGATTTTGTGAAGTTTGTGACAGTTTCTGTTTTCTGATATTTGAAACGGTGAGAATAATGAAAATGAGCTAGTTATTGCCAGAAGTTGGGTTTATGTGGTAAAAGTTTTTAATTCCAGAAAATGATGTGAAAATGTTTATCGTGGAGGAAACTGAAATTGCTTTATAAATTTCAGTTTGAAGGCCAAAACGAGACAAGGGTTTAAGTAGGATTTGACAGAGAGTGGATTCGAATTTTAAACGGTATTTGTAGAAAACAAAAGTTTTGCTTAATAGACTTACAAATTATGGTAAAAAAGCGTCAGATAAGCGACATTACGTCCATTGATTTTGAAAGTAATCGTCTCGTCGCCAATGAACTTAAATGTCTTCTTTTTGAATTTGTCCAACGCGGTTAGTACAGTACGGTCTGCCCAAATGTGTGAATTATATTTAAGTTTGAGTCTGATATGAGCCTTCTAGATAAGCGCTATGTCAAATGGGGTAAGGTATTTCTTGTAACGCTGCAGGAAGTCTCGGCACTATATCGCATTCTTTGCATTAGTAAAGATGTAGTCTGTCCAAATAAGATTGTTAGATACCCCTAAGATGTTCAAGTTAAGAGAGTTTGGAAGAGAGGTGAAGAAGTTTTATGCGTATTCTTGAGAGAAATCAGACAGCCTTGTGTTTTGGAAGCATTAAACTCGACGCGATTGTCCCTATTCCACACGAGAATTTTAATGATGTCGTCGTTGAGTAATACAATAATGCGTGTTCGATTATTAACAGTTGCATTTCCACAACTGATTCAAACGAGTACGCGAAATCAAGGGTACTGTCATCTGAAAAACTGTGAACTGGATTGGAGTTAAGAGATAGGAGATCATTAATGAAGAGCAGAAGGAGAGTGGGGGACAATACAGAGCCATGGGGATGCCAGCATTGATATTATAAGCATTGGAGATAACAATGTCCAAAGTAACGTGAATGAAATGGTTAGAATGGAAACTTCCAAACCAGGAAGAGAATGGCTAAGACCAAATGTTGAAAGTTCTGTTAAAAGGCAGAATGTCAGACTCTGCGAAAGCCTTCAAGATATCAAGCGCAACTATCCTCGACTCGCCAAAATTATGGAGATAATAATGCCAACACTCAGTAAGGAACATTATCAAGTCACTAGTCGAGCGCCCAGGACGAAAGCCATACTGGTGATCGTGAATTAGTTTATTAGTCTCGAGGTATTTAATTAATTGCGTGTTGATAAGAACCTGAAAGATCTTAGACAAATTCGAAGTAATTGCTATTGGTCTGTAGTTAGAGGGATTGCAAGCCTGACCCTCTTTGGGAACAGACTGAACATGAGGAAGTTTCCATTGATGATGGAAGAATATCGTTGGAATAAGATAATAAACGAATAACTTACCCCAGAGTTTTAGCCAGGGGGGAGGCGCAGCACTTTAGAGACTGGCAGGGACGAGATACCATTCGGTCCGGTACCCTTGGATACGTCGAGGTTCGCAAATTCTTTAAAAACTTCACACATGCGGAAATGTAGCGTCCATTGTCAAGTGTTGCACGTAATGGTGGTGGGGTCTGCGTACCAGGTGGAAGATGCGAATTCTCAGCAAAACTGGCAGCTAATACATTTACCTTCTCCAATTAATCTGTATACATCCTCATTATAAATGAAAGGTGGTATAGAGGAGGAAGTGAAATTGATTTTGACAGCCTTTACAAGCGAACAAAAGTCATTGCTGCCTTTAGGACATGCAAGCAACCTTCTTCTTCTAATGTTGCAGTCGAATTGGAACTTGGCTTTGCTTATGATGGAATTGCACTTATTGCGAGCTTCAATGTAAATCTGTCTTCTTGTTCGAAATATATCCTTTCCAAAATAGTAATGTACACATAAATGGGGTTTTCAACTGGAACAGAAAGATGAAAAGGATTTCAGAAGAGAACAAAATAGCAAGAATGAAAATATAATTAAACTTGGAAATTTTCTTCCCTAAATCATTTCCTTATAAAATTATCGTTCGAAAACAACATATCCAGTCCCGATACTTTGAATTTATTACAAGTATATTAAAACGTGAAATGTAAAAATATCCGCACAACAAGGTAGGAGGGGAGAATGTACCTTTGGTTAATATTAGTTCATAAATTTTGGCCAAGGCGTTAACCGTTCCTACATCTAACAGTTGGAGTACGGAAGGAAATTGAATAATTTGGAAATTTATTTAAGAAATGAAACGTGCAAATCGCACGTGAATTACAGAGCCAAGTAATTCCATACTCATCCATAATTCATACGTAAGTATAATATTTAGTCTTTCGTGACCGAATTATACAAATTATATGTCTTTTATCGCATGCTTAATGTGTAATTTTACTGAAAATCGAGTATGCCATTGGGGTGACATTTTAATTAGGACTGGCTTGTGATAGAGAAAGGGATTTATTTGCTATAATAAGTTTTCATTAATATTGTAACTGCTTAAGTGTTAAGGAAAGCATTATTGTACTAAACGAAGTATTACTGATTTTCTGGACACTGCACTGTGGGCTAAAAATCGTTTGTGGCGTAGCAAAATTTAATGTTAACATTGCATTTTTTAATATCGACGAAAATTGTTTTAAATGTTTAGAATTAATGAGTTCAAGAAAATTTGTTACGGATAGCCAGTTGGTTAGTCTAAAAAGGGAAATAAATCTTGCGAAGTTAAAGAAAACTAGAAAAATACTTTTTTTATCTTCCTTGCGTTGTCACTAGTTGAAACATTCCTGAAACTCCAAGATAGCATTAGTGGTGCATCCAGTCTCCAAATATGTATTAACGCCACTTTTTTTTAAGTATTTCCTAAGATCAGAGGACAACGCTGTGATGCACAGCTTTTGGCCTGAAACTACTGTACAACAACTCAGTGACTTCTACTGGCGAGAGTAGAATTGCCTCAACCACTGGTACCCAGATATATCGCCCCATCCTGTGCAGGATTTGATCTACGCCAACAGAGGAGTAAATCTGCAGTAGTGCTCTTCAGCCCGCTTGGCCACCAGTTTTGCATGTTAAAATGGTTGCTATTGAAGTTTATTTGGTTGTATTTGAACTTCAAAAAATTGTCATTTATTTGAAATAGTTGAGGTTGATTTTGATTTGGTTTTTAAATAGGTGTTCTTGATTTTAATTTGGTTGGCATTGAAATTGATTGATTTTGATTTTGATCTGACTGTAGCTGATCCTGAAACGGTTGCTTTTGAAGTGTAAATGCTATATATAGGTATCAGTGGTTGAGGCAGTTCTGTTGACGAGAATTGTACTTGAAAAGCCACTGGGATGTTGTACAGTAAAAATTTCTTGCTAAAAATCATTTGTTAGGTTAAAATTTTCCAATCTTCTTTTTCCGAAAAATTTCCCTCCGCCTAACTGTGCAGTTGAGTTTAGGCGATACATTAAAAAGAAGAAGATATGCATTTAAAGTTTCCTAATCAACAGGAAAGTTCTGCCTGGATATGCGCCCTGGGAACTCTTAGAAATTTAGTCTTTTGTTCTTTGATGTACATCCCATCATGCGGGTAGAGTTATCTTATTTTTCGTAATTCACACGCTTTTCTACGAATAACGACGACACCAATTTAATTTCAAATTAAATAAAAACTAGTACCTTTACCTGTACCGTCCCGTTTATTAAAAACAAATTCATTTTCTGTGAATTTTGCCTTCAGTATGGAGGTATAACTCATACAGTAATCCGTTTAATTACCTCATACGTTAACTAACATCTTTTAATCGCTTTTTAAACAAGATTGATTTTTTTAAATATTGTGGGCTCCATGATCACGACTGCTTTTGTTCTTTTTTAAAATGGAATTTTTTCCAGAACCATTTCTCAGTTTTATGGTTTTTTAAGGATTAAAGAAATTTAACACCTTAATTAAAAATAACCTGAGTTTCTTGTATTAGTATAAAAGAATACTTCATTGAAAGTCCTTAAAATTTAGTATAATGGTTGGAGTTGGTCAAATTAACAGAATATTAATTGCCAATACTCTGGATGACCGTAGCAAGTTTGTTATGTTTGGTTAAATGTCCCTTGTAGATGTGCATACATTGATTTATTAATACAAACATTAATAAAAAAAGAATTAGTACGAAACACGGCGAAGTGAACCACCACCTCACCTAGTTGTTAAGCGGACATGGATGTTTTTGGTACTGCTTTTTGTTAATATTTGTTCCACTATTGATTGATATGTTCATTGGTGATATTCTATAATTTGTCTTGTTGGGAATTGCCTTACAAAATGACGATATAAGTAGAATTCGTAAATGATGACCACCATTCTGTTAAATTTGAACGAATCCCATTTACTCTCGATTAATTAGTATCTATGTTTCTTTTTTCAATAATTTTGTGCAAATTTATTATTTTCCTAAAATGGGGTTGTATTGAGTTCAAAATCTAATCACTAGTCTGTATTATATTCTGCTTGGGCGTTAAGCTCGTTAAAGTTCTCCTTTTGTAATTCCTACAGAAAGTGTGTACCTATTGATTTTCTGGACATTCGCATTCATCTGGCATCAGAGGAGATCAGGTTCTTTTAAATCTCTTTATCAATCTCTCAGCCTCTTCAGACTTCAGTTATATTACTTCAGAAGCGGGCGTAACTAAAAATTTAATTGGAAGTCATTTTTTAACTGAATTTATTTTATAAATAAACACTTTAATATATTGATCAATCTTATTTTAATTTCAACTTTGCTTACTAATCCTAATAATAATCCATCAAATCCAGAAAGCAAATTAAAGATTAGGCATCATTTTTGTTCCTTGTCTTTTCTTGGAGTCCGTCATTGCTCTGAAATTTCACCCCCTTAATAACAATGTGAAAGCCCATAATGAATAACTTCGGTCAAGCGAAACTAAATCGCCCACTAATTATAACTGAAGTGACAATAATATTTGCGCTGGCTTTCAACATAGTGAACTCTTGAGTTAGCCCATTATGTGATCAACTTAACAATCATCTCCCTAAATCGAGTGAGTTAAGCAAAACTTCAGCCCTTAATGAACACATGTTGCTGAGGACAATTTCACGTGACCTGCAGTTCTGCTGACAATGCCATTATACTTCCATCATAAGGCTTTCAATAAATGATTTGATCGATTTTCCTGTCAGAGCCACTATGCCACTATCTTCCTTTGTTTTGAGGACTTGAACAACTTCTTGAATTTTAGGGAGAGTACTTGAACTTTAAACTTTTAACCTTTAGTGTAGGCGATGGAACAAACGGTAGTGTTACAATGTAAGTGGGCTATTTTATTTGTAATGATAAACATCGATTTATATTTAACAATACAGATACAATGCTAGTTTCATATTCTTTTAAGGAGAGCAAGTTTTTTACAAGTATTGCCTAAGGTCAGGGGGCCAATGCTATGATGCACACAATACAGCTCAGGCGGAAATTTTATGGAAGAGGTGATTGGAAAATTTTAACCTAACAAATGTCGCAAGTAAGTAATTTTTATTGTGTGACATCCCAATGGTTCCGTAAGTGCAATTCTCGTCATGGTAGTTCCTGTTCTTTGAAAAGGTTGGATGGAGCTTGGCGACTTTGTTGACTAGCTGAGTGACCGAACGGCGGAGTGGAACGTTATCTTGCTTAAACTTTGGACGACCATATTTCTTATTTTCATTCATTCTACAACTCTTTCCAGAATCTGCTGATGTCTTGCTTTCAATTATTCCTTTGGGTGGCAGAAGGTATAGAAGGAAGGCGATGGGGTAGGTGGGGTGTGGGGAATTGGGCGTTTAGATTTAAAAATTTGTTGTGGGATTTGGATATTGTCCCGGTAATCTTTAATTGAACGGTGTGAATTTGGCCTCGATTTATCGTACCTATCTGTTGTCAGTATAAATGCGACAGTGACCTCCCTCCAACTAAGTGGGGTTACATTTCCGAGCTAACTCTTTCTAAAAATCTCAGTGCTGGTATGGAGAAGGATTTCAATATTTTACCGAAGAAGAACAGGATATACTCTACCTCTGTGATTGCTTTGTCGAGTTTAAAAGTTTCTATCGTCTATATTACTCTATTCGACGCTATGAGTTTTGCAATATTCCACATTTCGTCGTCTGTTGGTTAGTTCCACCAATATCTCTTTGATATTCTCTGTATAATAAGTTGCCTTATTTTCGTAAAAGTTGACAATAGTCTTATTGAGTTTTGTTGCTTGTCTACTAAGCTCAGCGACAGTAGATGTTTTTTTGTTAAGGGCTCTACCAGATATTATCAATTTTGCTTCATATTATGAGAGGAGTTTCACTGGCTCGTCGCACCAGTGGAGATTCATCGATTAGCTTCAGTGATTTAGTGATCAACCGGGTGAAAAAATAATTGAATAATTAGAAACAGTATATACTTGGGAAATCTCTAAATTGTATACAGCTACATATTTTCAAGTCAGATACAAATAAGCAATATATATTATCTTTTTCAGTCATGAGTTTTAAATTAGAATCCTCAAAGGAAATAATGGTCTTTTCATGAAGTGGAAACAAACCAAAGATAAAAAATGATAAATTGGCGTTTACTCAAAGAACTAAGGGAGTTTTTTTATAGGGGGAAGCTGTTGATACAAATTTTTCCCTAAAGAACATGAATGCGGAAAATTATATAAGTGTATAAGTAGCGTAAGAGGAAAGCTATTAATGCCAGTTCACTTATTTCCGTCTTCTGAAATCGACTTCAGTTCAATAAATCAAGTCTAAAATAGAAGGGGCACACAATCAGGTTCAATTACTTCTTATTAAACTTCCGCTTCCAATTTCATTCGGCTTTGTTCCTTTTAACATTTCTCTCTGCAGATACAAATTACGTACTAAGGGAGATGAAACTACATCTGAGTTTGTGAAATCAGTTTAAGTGTTTGCTGGTATTGTGGATTTTCTAAGTCGTTTAAAGGCAATAAAATTGATTTAAAATTTTCTAGATAGAGGGTTTTGGGATAGACATTGCCTGGAATTTTGAGGAGATTTTAAAATTGAGGAAATATTTTGAACAGAATTATTTTCAACGCCATTTGTAAAGATATTCTTAAAGGATATGGATTATACGTAAAACAAAATGCAGTCAAATGCAATTAAAATATAATTATTACCACACAACCCTGCTCAGGGACGCGATGCCATCCATACTTAAGTACGGGGTGGTACAGATAAAGATGGAGGTACACAGGAAGCGGTGCCTTTAAGGTGGCCTATGCATATCGCACAGTTTCTGAGATAAAGTCCTCGTCATCATTGGGGTAATACCAGTTGCACTTCTCTCGATGGAAAGAGTGGCGATCTACGTTAAAAACACTGCGTTCGAGCCGCGGAAGGCCGGCAAGAGGGGAAACTCCCATACGGTAAGTAGATAGCAAGGAGGTTCGGAACGTAGATTGGCAGGAAACATGGCGATGTGAACTACCATCTTACGTAATACCTAAGTGAACAAGACTGTTTCCGGTACTAGTTCCACCGGACTGTCCGCATTGCGAAGATTATATTCACGGCGTCGATCATATGCGTATTGTTTGCAACCGGAGGGCAGCCGTCGAGCTGGTGCTCGGCCGAGTATCACCAGACAGCATAATGAGACTCCAGCTGGAGAGCAAGAGTCAGTGGGATAATAGTGGCCAGATTTGCGAAGAATATTTTCTATATAAAGAAACAAGTGGTTAAAAGAAATAGCCGCTCCAGTGCCCATCCGAACTAAGCGGCCCAGCCCAGAAGAGTTTCCTTTTATACCACAAAATGTCATGGTAATAAGTACAGGAGAGTTTACAATCCTACTGTAGGTGTGCACCGTCTTTGTAATACACAGGTACGTCCATATTTGAATTTAGCGCAATTTGGCTTGAACACAACGTCATCCGCGCCGGTTGGTGAGCGGGCCGAGGTGCACGTCTGCAGATTTTCTCCTCTGCTGGCGTGGGTTCAAATCCTGCACAGGGTGCGGTTGAGGCAATTCTACTTCGAAAATTGTACTTTCGAAGCCACTGAAATGTTGCACAGTAATTTCATACCAAAAATTATGGCTCACTTGCAACATTTGTCAGGTTAAAATTTCCTCTTCCCTAATTGCCCTGCGCTTAAGCTATGCCGTATGCATTGTAGGGTTGTCTCCTGAGCTTCCGAAATACCGTAAAAAAAATTGATAAGGAAGATAAGGTAAAAGTTTTCTTATTCCACTGGGGAAAATTCTCCAGTAGATTTTTTATTTATTATATTTATAATATATATTTATTATAATTTTGTCTTTGTTTTTGAAGTTTATTCTGCTGTTTTGTTATTATTATCTATTACCTTTCAATACATTTTACATCAAAAGGAACAGCAAGCAATGGAACAAGCAAGGTTATATTTAATTTACTTCGTTTTACTTTTTAGTACTCTCCTTAAATCACCGCAAGAATTTCAACATTTTCTATTAATCTTTAAACTTCCTAATTTCTTTATCACTCTCAGCTGAGATTATCGCAAATTTTATAGACGTCTGCAACTAAGTAGTCACGAAAACCCATAAAACGACGCACAAAACTGCTAAATTACACATTGACCCATTTTAGGTTTCCTGTAAAGTTCCATTGTGGACATCAATACTAGTCCATTAATTTTCGAAACAGTCGTACAAGACGTTCCCAAGCATAAAATTATATTGATGTATTTTACAAGAGGGAGGAAATGAAAACTAAGTCGGAGAAATTAAATATTTTATGACATCTTCGTGATGAAATTACGCGATGTCAGTAAAGTATCTTAAGTTGCGTCCAGCACAAAAAGCTCTGTTGACGTTGTTTGTTTGTAAAATGCCAAAGAATTTAAGGAGATTGAAGTTATAAGTGTTATCATCTTTTGCCAAGTTTCTAAAATTAATTTTATTTTCCTGTGCTTTTAAAATTTGCGGAAACAAAAAATTTAAATTAAGTTTTCATCCATCAAATATTGTATCTTATAAATAAAATGGAGAAGGCAATTATCTTTAATGCGGCAGAAAATTAAGAAAAGTTGAAAAAAGTTGATAAGTCTCATCACCATTTCGGGGAAATACTTACGTGAATTTATTGCCGAAATTCGATGTGACAGATTAATATCACGGTAAGAGACTTTCGAAAAATAGTATAGAAAGTCAATTTGGCAGCCACATTTTATAAGCTTTCTCTTTTTTCTCAATTGAACCTATTTTGTCAACATTGGTTTATATTTGTAATAATAATCGCTGGCGTAGTCGACACATTAAGGATTATAGCAGCAGATGAAGAATTAAGTTGACTATTTACAAATGTTGAACTAGATCTACTGATTATTTACCGTAGATTGCGAACCACATGATTGCTGCAACACCTTCCATTAGTACTTTAATGCATATTACACGATCTGCTAGTATGTCGTTATTAGTTGAATAACTTCTGCCCTTGCTATTGCTATTTTCTGAACGAGATCTCTTTGAATTTTTTTAATTGCAATTTACGTCCTCGAGTCTATCAGAAAGAACTTAAGTTTTATTTGATACCCTACCATCGTAACACATTTTATGATGCAAACAAAACTCTGGGGATGCGCTATAAACTTAAGTACAACCTTAACAGAAAGTAGGAAAAGGAAGATGGGATCAGGAAGTCGAGTCAAGAAGTTCTTTCATACTTTCGAACTGCTGTGGTTTTCGCTTACTTAATTACTGTAGCGTATTTCAAGCGGAGATCTCTGCCATAAACGATGTTGCTATGCTGTGAAGGCCACACCCGATATACTACCTAATGTGGAGATCGATATCTACCTTGGAGGACCATTACAGTGTTACCATTTGCTGGGTACGAGGTTACAGTGGTTTACCGGGAAATAAGGCAACCGATGAACAAGCACAGCAGCCATCTGGAAAAAATTGGAAAAGGTGTCCATATAAATTACATCTTGTAAAAAATAGAAGCAATCAAACCAAAACCAAAACATTAAACCAAGACCAGGATGAATAAAAAGTATGACTCGTGGAATCAAACCGATTCGTCTGATAGACATTTCATTAAAATGGGTTCCCCTCTGTTCGCGATACGGCAGCAAAAACATATTATATACTTAAGCAAGCCTGACGAAATATTTTCTCCGCAATCGAGTAA
>QYTT01083896.1:0-12677 GCA_006980735.1 Dasypogon diadema
GTTGAATTCTATTGAGTAATACTTTAATGTGTTGTTTGTTTTTTAATCATTGTATAACTTCTTCATTTAGTTTGTCAGGGCGAAGGGAAATAGTCACTGCAGTATTTTGAAAAAAAGATATGCTTAAAAAAGTTTAATATGAAGAACTAAGAAGGGTTTATCAGTGATTTTTAGGTTCCTAGTTCATATTTTTCTATATCTGAAGATGTAAACTGGTTCCACCACCACCACAAAATTTAGTGGTCCTTCGAGCCGGATAAACTACTCCAGCAAAGTTGTAAATTATTTTCCTACGATCATCATGCAAAAGGCTTCGTACTTTTTGGGAGTTGAGCCTGTTGAAGATTTTTCTGAGCTCTCGTTTCTTTGTACTGATGTTCTTGAACCGCAGTGTCACTCAATAGACGTCGGACGACTAATTGTATCATGCCTAGCGTCTCTGTGATGCAAATGTCTAGTTTTACTCAGAATTTCACGTTCGATCTTTCCATGTCCATGATAAAATCATAGAAAAGGCAATGGATTTGCGCACTCTCTCTTATTCTGGCAGATCTGGAAATCTTGGCAGATATATTAACTGATGTTTCATATAAGAAATATATTGAATAATTGTTTCAGTGGGTTCTTGTTTCTGACCTTTGAACAAATCAAGTAAGTGATCCGTTTGTAAAGAGCATTCAAATTTGTTGAGAAGCCTTTTTTCAAAATTCTGTTAGTCCACGAAAGACTCTCACTTCTGATGGTACCTCTTCATCGCTAAACGGGACGGGCGTGAATGCATCACTAGTCGATTCTGTTATTAACAGTGCAATTATCTGAGAAAATCCCTCTATAGCGTATTTCAATTTTACCTGTTCACTTGCTGGTGGTGCAGTTATACATAGATCGTCTTAAAGTTATAAAACTGCCCTATTAAAATTATTACGGATATCAGAAGAACTTTAGATGAAACAAAAAATTTAATGTTTTGGTTCTCTTAGACTTTTATAAGGCCCTTTACTCCATAAACCATCAACTCCTTTTAATAAATCTCTATCTCTTATTAAAAGCTTCTTGTATGATCGTTCGCTGTTTATAGGAATGAAGAATTTCCTCTGTTGTCACCTAGTTACGCATAACGGGGTGCCCTAAGGGTCTGCGTTAGGTTCCCTGCTTTTCTGTTTACTTATAAATTACTTTCTAAGAAAGTAATTGGAGATTTTAACATAAACTTTTACATTGGCAATTGGTCCTCAGCCCAAATAAATCTCGGGTGATTTCTTCATGAGATTTCATACGTTGGTAGATATTCCTCCCGTTATTTATTCGGAAGACATCTCAAAGTCATTTTAGTCTGCTTAACCCTTCTCCGATTTTAACCAACTTAACTTCGCTGTTCCACCTGAAGAAACGATTTTATCTACGTCGACTCCGTCCGTAATCTGGTAACACCACATGCCATTATCAACGTTGCCCAGATACAAAAAGGGTAGGTTATCGCGCATTCTAGTACCATCCGCAATTGATAGGACAATAATGAATCATAAGAATCAGTGGCACTGGCATGGGGATCATTAAGGATTGTAGCTTTAAGCGAGAAAACTCGATTGTTTCATAGCAAAATATATTTGTCAGTAAATTTTAAAAAGGAAACCTCAATTAATTTTGAACTGATTGTACGCAACATGAAAAGTTCTCCTAATGAAAATTTCGGCACGAAAAGAAGATTAAATTCCCAGGCCAGTGTAATTTATAAAGGTACACTATGTACAAAGCATAATAGTAGATCAGAACACTCATCTATAAATTTGGAGCACTGTGTACTGTGGGCCTGACATTTTCACGCGGACACGAGTATTTTTCATGTGACATTCTGCGTTCATAAATGTCAAAAATAAATGGAACTCAGTCACGCTTACAATTGACTAAAAAATTGTTAAAGAAATTATGATTTATGAGGAAAAAATGGGAGAAAAGATTAAAACTTTAAGCTGTTTCAAATTGGTACTTAAAGATATTTATAAAAGATAAACAACTAAAGTATCTTGCCGTTCGATGGAGAGTCGTTTGTGCGAAATCATGAAATTTCAGGCGTCCCCAAATATAAAATTAATCGCCTCTCCATCAAACAGAAATTACCCACAGACTGTGCTGTCTTGAGAAAATTACTTTTATACCCCGCCCTGTTGGGTTGTGCCTACGTCTCCTATTTAAATTACAGTTTTGGAAAATTTCGTTAATTTATGTAAATACTTACGTCAGTAGCTGAGTGGTGTCTTTGTCGATTTTGAAGAGGTTCCTTGATGTGTAGTCGTTGAAATTCGATATAGCTTTACTAATGTCCTTACCACCATCGATTTGTACCTGATTTTTACCCCATGTTTCAATATAAACAACTGAGACACGGGTGTTGAGTGTTCGAAAGTACTACAAGAAGAAAGGTGAGAATTTCATTAATTTTCATTTTGAATTAATAAAGTCAGAAGGTGTTCCTGAGCATAGGAAGGAAAAGCCTGAAAAGTTCCAAATTAGTAAATGAACCCCTTTTTTAAAGGTTGTCACCACCAGTAATTATTCGAAATATTTTCGGTGGTGGAAAATTCTCGTCCGTCCAAGTTTTTCTTCTTTTGATAAATTCTTCTAATTAAATATTATAATTCAACAGTACCCAGGGCCAAACTACTGCAAACGACCACCCCTGATGTCCTGAAATTCAAATGTAAGCTATTTTTATGGCCATCACATCTGAATACCAACATAATTTTCACGTAGGATAATTTTAAATTACAAAGAAAGCAACGAGGTGACATCGTGAAAAGATTACGAAACAACACGTTTACGTTTTCCATTAAGGACTCCTGTTTGGGAAAGGAAAAAGGCGAGAAAACTTTGAAAGGGAAACAAGGAAACGTGAAAGAAACTTGGTGAAAAATCCTCGAGCCGCAAGCATAGAATAAATACGAGCAAAAGTTTTGCATGAGTTCTTAGCAACTAACTTTACTAATTTTAGAGCGACTCAAGTTATATAGCTGAGGTTACCGTCATTTATTCTCATACAGTCGCGCGCTCTATCAAAGGAGTTGAACTTTGTTTACACATCCCTTTGCCTTGTTGAAGTTCTCGGTGAGGAAGGATGCAGCTAGTGTTCCTTGTGGAGTTGATAATGAATCCTGTTGAAAGTTGCTGCACAATTTTCTGTCCTCAATGCAAGATTATCCATAGTTTTAAGTAGGGATGCAGGTAACTTTGTGATAATTAAACTTGAATTTTCCACTTTTTTAAAACAAATTGGGATTTAAACACAAGATCCTTGAAGACTGTCGCGCAGGTAACGAATCATATTCGAGAAGTTATAAAATGTGTCTTTTAGGGAGGTGGTGGCTGGGGAAATTTTGAGATACCTGGAGAGATACATAGTTTGGTATTACTGATAAAATAAGTGTTGGTTACGGAGGAAATTGGAGGATAACAGCACTGAAAGAAAGTAAATACAACACCCGAATTTTTGAATAATTTTGAATTTCTTCCCATTGAAGAATTATCTTCAATGATGAGATCCAAATAAAATACTCTGCCCTTTGCTAAACTGTGATCAGATTTCCTGCAAAGTAAAAGATCTACAGAACTGGTTATCTATCAGATTGACTTAAGAGGAAGAGTAATTATCATAACTTGGTACACCTGCACAGAGAAGAAGAAAGAAATTGTGCGATCAAATCTGTGCTGTAGGATTAACGAGTGTTTATTAGAAAAATACCAATCGAGGCAGGAGAAAAGAGCGAGAAGCATCTATGATTACATCGGTGACATATAGTATCGACACTTGACTTATTGTTTTTGGAGTGTTGTCGAAGAAAATGTCTTTCCTTTTTATAAATATAGAATTTATGGGCTTAATATGAGTAGATACTAAATTGTACAGTCCGAAATATGGATTTTATTATTAAACTTTTGGCTGTAAAAAAATTTGATCAAGACAATTAGTCTATAGGGTATGCTATAGCCAATATTCTGATCCCACCGTTAACAAGGAAGGCTAAAGGGAATGTAGGTTACACTTAAAGGATAGAAAAAACGATTAAACAATGGCTGAACCTATTAGCACTCTCGTGTGCAAGACAAACGAGAAACCCTGGCCGGTTGGAAGTAGTAGTAGATCTTTATTTACAGAGGTAATTATTTTCTACATATGTGAGAATTGTAATACCATCTAAAAAGTAATGAAGAAGTAAGAGGATCGGAAAGGTAGATCACTTCTTCCAGCCTTTTAGGACTTTTGATTTGTGCATAAGATCCTTTTTTATGCTTTTGCAGAAGCTAGCCTCGCTAGCTTTGGGTTATAAGTATACCCCAAAGAATTGGAGAAAATTTAAGATTATGCTTATTGATGTAAAACTTACTTCTGAACTAAACCATGTAGAGCAATTAGTCTAGCCTTGATCGCCTCTAAAACGGTAGAGAAGTTTATAGATAGGAAGATTTCATAAACCATATCGCTAAGGCAACCTTTATGTTCATAAGCATATCAGACTACAGGCCAGTAGAAACCGCTATAGATTGGCTTACAAGTATAAACAGCAAGTGACGTCGTACACGATGAGTTGCAGACAAAAGAAAAATGCTAAGAGCCTCAGTAATGTCAGCAGTCGCAGAAATTGAGGAATGAGGAAAGCGGACGATCTAGTGTCGGCCACTGAAATGAAGGACGATGTGGGGAAACCAAACCGCGACTAAAATCACGTATGATGCATTAAATCTGCAACGGGGTAAAGCCACCACCATGTAATCTACAAACCATTAGAGTATAGAGAGTAAAGCACACAACTAGTACCATTGATGCTCTCAAAACTACCCAACATTCATTACTGAAGTAGGGTACTTATTAACTAGATTACAGACTGAATCACATTTTTATTGGATGTCATAGATGGTGACGACATTGAGCTACTAAATGCTATACCCAGAATTGGATCTCTTAAAAGAAAAATGCATAATTCGGTCTAACAAATAACAATTCTGCATTACCTACTGTTATGATCGAATTGTTTTTTCAATATTAAGGCAATAGTGAATTTTTTGTTATATGAATACACATTGAGTACTTCAGTAATGTATCCACTAAAAGTACTCTCAAAATTAACGCTTACCTCCTTAGGGAATAATTTGAGCGTACCTCCATGTTTTTTTGATGCTAAGAGAATTTTATTGGATTTTCATTCAATTTCAACTATAGGAAATTGTTTTGCACCAAGCGTTCATACATAAGTGGACTATGGACTTACAGTCATGTTAAAGTTTCAATATAACCTCTATGTACTATTAGCGCAAAACTACAACCATTTTCTATGTTCTTAAGCAGACTATCCGCATATACCAAGTCAGGATAAACGTCCCATCTTCTACAGTATAAAATCTTTATAACTTTCTTAAATAATACCATAAAAAATGTACAGTGCAAGCGTGTGCTGTTTATAATTAAAATCCTTCCTAAGGACATATTTTTTACTCATCGAAATTTTAATGAGATTTAGATAAGATTTGTTGGAAAGGAAGCAAGTGAACAACTCCCCAAGAAAATGTAAATATGATGAGAATTTTTACAAAGGAAAAGTTCTCCGTCCCATGAAGTTTGAATCCTTAAACTTTGGAATTATGCACACTTGCCAGTGAAAGCTATGGCGAAGAA
The DNA here is from genome assembly GCA_006980735.1 of Dasypogon diadema. Lineage (NCBI taxonomy): Eukaryota > Metazoa > Arthropoda > Insecta > Diptera > Asilidae > Dasypogon > Dasypogon diadema. The sequence continues at coordinate 5,666 of QYTT01083896.1, forward strand.
ACCCAAAGTAAAGGCACAGTATTCAAATAATTTCTGTGGAAACTTAGAGCAAAAGCGTCCGGAGTAGGGCGACTATTCCCTAAGTAATTTGTCATTAAATCATTTCACCCCTGAAAGTCTATGGCAAATATGTTCGTAGCATGTGTAAATCTGTCGGTTCTCCAAGAAGCAATAAACTGGTATGCCCTGGGGGCTTTCCAGCTGAGGCTCATAAGAACAGCTTACATTGCATCTGGCTACATGTGTTGATAGCAGTTCCATTGACTTATAATAAAAGGTAAAGTAAAGAAAGTAGTGTAGTACTCACCAAATCTGCAATATTCGCCACTTGTATAGCGTCGTGTATAACCTCTGCCCGGGTGCTTCCGTTGCGCTTCTCAAACATCGCTTTATCCACTATGATCGCCGTCTCGATGTATTTAGTCGCCTCCCGGACATCTCTTTTATATCTGCCGCCGTTGTTTGCGTGGGTGGCCTCCACGACACCAGATAAATGCTTTTGACGACGTGGTATCCGCCACTCTAAATTTCCAGAGTTCGCGCAACCCTTATTTGCCTTGGTGCGAGCCTCGAAAATTACATGCGGGTGCTTCTGCTGAAACAATGCAATAACTGTGCAAGTCACTAATCAAAGACAGAACTTAAGGCTAGAGTGTCTGTGGGTGTGCTGCATCGTGTGAAATGTGCAATATGAATGATTGTGCTCGATAGTCATTGCTCGATTCAGTTTCAAAAGGACCAGCTGGCATGGCAGTTATATAACTTGGCAAACATGAACTATAAAGTAGAAACCCAGCGTTAGTAAACTTAATTTGAGCAGCTCAAGAACGAACGAAATAAGACAAAAGGTGCTTCAGATGCAAGGGACTCCATAGAAAAAGGAGTTGAAAGGAGGTAAATTTCATTTTCCGATTTGATTCCCAGACCCATTGAGGCGAATACGAGTTTTCCATTTGAATGAACTGACGAAATTTTCGTTGGGATTTATTTGCGGATTTATAAACCGAGAGTTTTTGTGGCTCTGTTCTGCTCTCCGATCCTGGTGGTAGTATCGACCGTACAGTGAACGTTTAACTACGAAAATTCAGATAAGTAATATGTCGGTGGGATGTGGCTAAACTTCGAATCCTGCAAAGTGGCTCCCTTCCGTCTCCATTGGTGGAAACTAATAAATTACAGAAACTTTTGGATAAATTCAAGCTCTCTAATTCATTTGTATATTGCCTGGCAGTCAGTGTGGCCCAAGTACTCCTCTTGCTATCATCTGTGGAATCTAGGCCCCGGACGGGAAGAGTCGTCCACCACAAAACTCTGTCAGATAGAAAATGCCCAATTAGATAAATGGAACTCGTTTTTCCGATGAACGGGCGCTAAACTTTGCGGTGCAGTCGAAAAGTTTTGAGTATAACTGAATTCTCGAAATGTGCTCAACTTTGCAGCGTGCCAGTTAGTTAGTTTCCCAATTTTTCCGATGGCTGCACCTTTTCGAATAAAATTTGAATAAATCTCTACTGGCAAACTAACGTTTCACCCATGTATTTTGAATATTTCGATGCAAGTACAAATGGGGCTGGGAGCAGGTCTTTCAATAGTGATGAGCGCCTCCACCCTTTCAGAGTCCCTTGCTTAGTTGACAAGTCATATTGGATGCGAGCGGGATAGGTTTGTGCAGTGTAACGCATGAAAATCCGCAGTACTATATCCAAATTGCAATTTAAAATGCATATCATTCCCGTGAAGCATTCTTCAATTTCATCCTCGCATGCAACTCAATCTCATCAGGGTTGCTGCTCAAGAAGTGTTGGTAAGCGGGTGTTTTTTTGTTGTTGTCATCTTTTGTGGTTCATTTGGGTGAAGGCTTCTCATTAGGAATTCTAATTATCTTCCACCTGGTGCACTGCACTATTTTTTCTTAACTATGGCTGCGTATAGACCGAGTTCTGCTTAAACTATGATTCAGTTTTTTTTTTCTTATTGTAATGACTTCTTCCTGACGCCTTTGTGCGACTGATGATACTTCAAGCCGCTGTTGTCTCTCTAGAATTTCTTTTTCCTACTTAATACGGATTTAAAGCACTCTGAGTGCTTTTCTTAAGATGAACATTTTATTCGTTTCTTATTTCTAAAGGAAAACTGTGACATTGTTATGACCCATTTTTTAACGGTATGTTGACACTTGAGCATATGAGGAGCGTTCTAGAGCGCCTCTGGCTGTATTTAAAATATTCGAATCATAAACACCCGGAGAAATAATACAGCAGCGAAGTTGAGATTTAAATGCTTTGGTTTTGAAACGATCCCAGAGGGTGACTATTTAGGAACTGAAATCATTTCATTTTGCCGTTTCTTTGTATTTCAGTTTGTATATATATATACATATTTTTTTGTATTTGTAGTATTCGTGAGATTAGCTATACTCGGAGCATACATGATCGCACATTTGATAATTGATAGCAAATTACTTCTAAAGGTGGTGGCTTCTACTCATAATAATAGACCCATAAGCCGCATGTAAAGAGTTCATCTGTCACTTGGAAAATATTGAAACAGGACCTAATCGTTAGAGCGTGGATTTCAAACCAGTCAATTGGGGAAATAACCCAAAGTTGGTTCTCTGTTATCAGAAGGTAGTGGAGTTCGTAAAGAGAGATACTAAATTATTTCATTTATTATCATCGGAAGTAGCAATAAAATAATGAAATTTTGTGTAAAAAGAAAAATGAGATATAAAGTATTTAGATAGAAGAAAATGTAACAAGAGATAGCCTTGAGGTAACCCAGTTCTTATGTTATTGTGGTCCGAAGTAATACCATCCAATGAAGAGTAATGTGTATTCCTTTCAAACAATTTCAGAACAAGACGTCAGCAGCTTCTAAACCGGATAGTTCTCAAATTACGCTTCGTCGAAGATGTTTCAAAGCAACAAACTCACGATTATCAATATTTGTAACGTATAATTAGGTATTTATTTTTGAAGATATTGCTCAAGCTCAGAGAAGAATCCTAAGATGCACACAGTACAGCTTAGGCGGAGGGAAATAATTTTGAGGGAAGAACAGATTCGGAAATTTTAACCTGACAAATGTTGCAAGTAAGCCACAATTTTTGGAATAAAATTCTTACTATACAACATTTTACTGGCTTCGTAAGTACAATACTCGTCTGTAGTGGTATCCAGATAAATCAGCTAAGCATTATAGTTTATCGCGATATGATATCACGGCGCTAGACTGCTAATTCACTTTTAGAATAAGCGACAACTTCAACTAGGGATAGAAATATCAACATTACCTGGGAAAGGTATCAAATGGTTCATGATAGCTATGCCTTTTCGCAGAAGACTAGATTCATCTACAGCGTTATGGAGATGGTGTTTGAATTTGTATACGAAAACATTCTTTCTTTTAAATCTCATGATAACGAATGACACTAATTTTTTGTTGGCCAGCTTGACACCGGTACACGGTGGACAAACAATTGTACAGTCACTAAAATTTCATTAACTAGCAACATTTGTAAGGTTAAAATAATTTTAAGCTTCTTCTTCATTCGATAATTCTTCTATTTAAGCTGTGCTGCACGTATTACAGGGTTGTCCCCTGGCCTTGGGCAATATTTTAAGAGGAAAGTCCGCAATTAACATAAAATGCGCACTAGTGAATTACTAACCCAGTATTAACTTTTTAGAAAGAAAGCGGGTCATATTAAAGCGCTTAAGTTTAATACTTAAAAGTTATTATATTTACATGCTGATGAGACCCGATAATAGTAGACTGTTACCACTCGAGAGCATGCACATCTTCATATTTTAAAGCACAATAACTGCAGAGGAACTGTTCTCCTTTTAGAGATCTGCTTTATATAAAAGAATAAATCCTCATGACCAAGGGTCACTAGTTTTGACCAAGTTTTTGGTGTAGTGTTAGATATATACGACTTCTACAACATTGACGCTCTTCTACGCCATTACTAACATACATATATATATTTGCGATATTTACACATATATATCTCCAGAATACCATTTAAAATTTACAGCGCAATTAATATCCCCTGTTTTCATAGTGTAAACTCATCCAGATACTTAAAGGTTCCTTTTAATCTGCCCTATCTAATTTACTGTTCACCACCAATAGATCTTCCTAACATCCTTAGGGTGTTTGGCGTTAATTTCTTTATATTTCCTCTTCTATGAATCCCTCTCTGTCCCTAAAGTGCTCTTTAGAGGGTAACACATAAATAATGAGTGACTTTAGTAAACAGAAAACGAAAAAGTTGCTCCCAATGGTTACAGTATTTTCCATCCGATTTCTTTGGACTTTTCATTTCTAAGGGTTTTCCGTTTTATGTGCACGTTACCTCCAACATACACAAAGTTTACTTTTTCACGGAAATAAAAATAAGTGGCAACTGTGGAAATGGAAACTTTTTCAAACTTTTATTTGTTATTAATTTAAAACATTCGCGAAGTATTTTATGGTCCAGACAGGGAGGGTGAAAATCTGGAAATTGTTGATTTTGAATTGCATCGTTACGAGCATAATTTTCAAGGAAAAAGTCAAACTTGCAAAACTTTAAATTAGTACTCACCGGAATAAATAGCCCGAAGCAATGTGGTTTTTAGAGTGAACGACTTTGAATATGATTTCTAAATGATTATTACTTTTGTGGAGCTTCCATGATTTTCTTTTCAATTGAATTGCGTCAGCTTTTCAAATAAACTGAAAAGTATTTAATTGGGTTCGTTTATTGTACAGCATAGCTTATGGAATAGTATTTCTTCCGGAGCATAAGAAACTTTATAATTAAATAGAAAGTAACCCTGCCCCTAGAATTTACACAATATTTTGCATAGGGGAATTTTAAGGTTAAATTAAAAATGCAATAAGAAATTAATTAAAATTATTTTAAAAGCTGTTTCAATTTTAAGTTACAGATCATAGATTGTGCTATACTTGAAATACAACTCGTTTACTCTGGAGCTCCATAAAGGTTCCACACTTTTCGTTTATTTGCTAGTAAATCTGAGATAATTTTAGGGATCTGATGTTTTGCGTTTTACTTCTCAAAAACTCTGCTGATGTTGTAGATATTTACAAAGGAAATTTGTATGTAATTTTAATCTAATCGATCAATATTGAACTATTAAAAGTTACAGTGCTTAAAGTTTTATTCCATAGCACATTTGTCCCACGTTCTTCAAGCTCTCGCTTGAGTACAATATGTACCTCTAATTAGGTGAGACATTCGTAGGTAATAACACAGTAGTTTACACTAAATAGGTTCCCTTATTTGCAAAATGGCGCGAAACACCGTGAACGGGTTCACAATTGAGTCGGCCTACTGAAGTCTATCTTGCCAAAGATATCAGGTCGGATATTGTTCTCAGCTTCTGATCCATCACTGTAAAGGATTACGTGCGTAAAAAGGATTTTGCAGACTACTAAGTCTCTCCTGGTGGATTTTTGGGTACAAATTTCGAAGCAATCACAACTTTGGCCATTGTCTGTGTCATTACCTCACATGGCATCAATAGTCGATTTAAGGGATCCAGGCCTGGCTATGTGTATCCAATAACTATCACGCGTGTAGAACAATGTGGAGATCATTGTTGTGAACAGGGTCTATGATGTGCATGTAAAACATCTCAGTAGAAAAGTGAGCATTAATAAACACGGTAATAGCTAATTTAATCGAAGAAAAAAAAATAATAATAATAACAATATTTATTGATGTTATTTACACTTCAAACGACAACCATTTCGAAAATATCTACAAATCAAATCAAAATAAAGATCATAAATTTCTAGATATTGTTCTCCCTCCATTTATCATTTTTCACTCTTTCCAAACCTTTTTTCTTTTCTAAATACCACAATTTGGAACTCTTCTATATTTCAAAACAATTTATATTGATTGCAGATTGCAGACTAAGCAAAGAGCGCTCTTTAACATCCGAAGATGTTATCAATTCTTCCGAGATTCCCGCACTCCTCTATCTCGGTAGGAAATATGTTCATTACCTCATTAATAAAGTAATGAACATACGTACACCACTATACCAATGAATTTTAATACACATGGATTTTATTAGAAATTCATGCATTACTCTTTTGTCCACATTAAAATCTACAAAGAAACAGTAAAGCTTTTTCTTTTGCTCGAGCATTAGATTTATAAGAGAGATCACGGCGAAAAGATTGTATCCTCTACGGAAACCAGCTTGATTTTCAACTATCTGCTCATTAGATTCTACCCAGAAATTTTATCAATCGAGCAATATCACTTCGAAAATCTCTTAAAGACTACTAATTTTTTCAGAAATTCGATTGGTGCGTTTTTGTAGAATTTACAGTCAATTCCATCCGGTCCTGGATGGAGTTTTATTGTCCTTCGCTTTATTCAGCATTACTATCACCTTTCTAATATTAAAATATTAATTCATATAGCCGTCTGTAAATTGAGGTGGGGCATATTTGATCCATACCGAATTCAGAATATGAGAATCAAACTGATTTAAAATAACAGAAGTCTTTAACATCAATGACATGGTATTGTAAAGGGTAAAGTAACAGAAAATATTTCCAGTATGATTTGTAATCATTATCACATTGATTCCGTATTTACTACCTGTAAGGGAAATCGCTTACTTAGTCGACTGCAGTGTTGATTACTGATACGTAATCTAGAAGAAGTTATTTTCAATTTAAAGTAGAATACCTTTCAAAGCGACTTACCTGTCATCCATGTAGTAAGGTTTTTCCTGTAAGGAAGATCGTAGGTAGGTATCACGCTGGGACATCACCGTGTAAGAGCGATTGCTCTTATAGCTAGTAATTATATAAACCACTTGGTAATGATTACAAATCCTATTGGGTTTAGTTGGACCTTACTTTTACTCTTACATTTTTTCCACATTCGATGTATTGTGCAAAGAGTAATGCATGAATTTTCTATGATATCCCTGTGTTATTTACCGTTGTTGTTGTTCGCTACTTCATTAATGAAGTA
>QYTT01083896.1:20713-35295 GCA_006980735.1 Dasypogon diadema
TACAGATCGCCTGTGATTGTTTCAGCCGATTTTACATCAAATATAGAGCTTTTCGGTATTCTATAGAACAAATCAAGGAAATCTGAAGCGAATTGTCGAAAAACCACCATTAGCTTTCTATCCGTAAGGAAGCTTCTGATTAACGTAACCGCCGATGCACTAAAATTTTAAAGCTTAGTCAGTTGTGCTAGAAGTGGCCATGATTGACAGAGGCAAACGCCTTACTAAAATCCGCCCAAGGCAAGTTTATGTTGATCTGTACCTACCCTAACATCATCGACAAGCTTGAGCTATACGATTCGCCCTGAAACCATTTTGTTTTTGGTATAAATGTTTGTTGTTTTTTAGATATTCTGTAATTCTGTTGTTTATAATTCTCTTTAATATCTTGAATAGATAGAAAAGAGCACTAATAAAATGATGATCCGTCGATGAATCAAGGGTTGTTATTTTGGGAATCGCAACCGCGCGGGCCAATTTCCAACACTTTGGACATTTTGAGGAAGTAAATACCTTGTTGAAAATACAGGTGATGTGGGGAAGAAACAGGAGGAGAAGTATATTTATGAAACAACCAGACAACTCCGGTTGAATTAAAGGACTGGAAAGCAGAGAATATTTCATCACTTGATTGATTCCGAACCATGTGGTAATGATTGCGTACAGTTGGTAAAAAATAAGTTGAGAGAACTGAGTTTTACCTTAAAAAAATGCTAAAAAAGGATTCATCCGCAGTGGATCAGATTGAAGTTAAGTCACACATGGTCATAATAAATATTATAAACAGAACTGGAATAAATATAGAGTACTGAGCCATGCTAGAATCTACATTATGAGAGCTAGAAATTATTAGAAAGGGCAATGAAGAGCGATGTTCGCTAGAAGAAGATATTATAACAGGTTCTTCTTAAAAACTCTAGGAAATGGAAATGATGGATAAGAATATAGTATTGGCGTACCTGCAAACTTTTCTACGACATGAGAAGCAAATTTTATTTATCTTCATTTTTTCATTTTTTATCACAATTAAAAATTAAATGTCGAAAATTGAGGATTACTTGCAACATTTGTTAGGTTAAAAATTAACAATCTTCCTTTCCCTCTAATCTGTGCTGAGTGTAACGTAGGGTTGTCCCCTAAGCCATAAAATTCGTTCTATATAATAATATAAAAATAACTGTCTAAGTGAATAGTGTTTCTTACAAAATATATTCGTTTTTTGTTCAAAATGAATACCTACAACCATCTTTAAAGAATTAATGATTTCAGGTATCCACGAAGTTTCTTTGTTTTTAAAAGGTTCTATGAGAGGTTTTTTTTTCTATAGAAAGATGAGACCCCTAAAGTTACCATAAATATTGCATTATTCATTCTGTATAATATTGTCACAAAATTACAACCAGAAGTCCTGAATGTTAATTCCATGACAGGAAAATCAAAGGAAGAATTATTTACCACACCGACAAAAATAATAGCTAACAGCACCAAACACGTTTACTTCTATTGTCGTACGAGAATCAAATTAGCATGCGAAATGTGGCGGCCGGGACTGGGACACAATTCAATTATTAAACAATTGAGTGGATTTAGCTGGTAAAGCCTCTGATAATAATTTCCGATATAACGTGAGCAAATGACATAACTTAATTCGTTCGAATTACGTAGTAATGCAAAATCAGAATAGGATTTCTAGGCCTGGCAGATAGCGTTAAACTGTCCATAACAATCATTGGGTGGTAAAATTCAAGTCATGTAAGTGTCAACAAAATTAATTAGGTAAAATTAAGCTCGAATCACTATTCCTTCGAAATTATATATAAACAATAAATTTATGCAGATTTTTACATTTACCAATGGATCTTTTTATGATTTGTGGAATGGTTTTGGATTTATTTTTCAGGTCGTGTATAATTTTGGTTTTTTCATGGCACAAAATTTTAAAGGGTATTGATGATTTTTTTCACATTCTAGTTTGCATGGCTTTCAGAAGAATATAATATTACTAAGGATTGAAGGAAGGATTGAAATCGCATAACGAATTTCAGGGGACTTTTAATTTCACATTTTTTACTGTACAACAGGCAACTTTTAGTCATTCTAGAGCTTCATTCTGCTGTTCAAACATCCTGGAACATAACTATATAAACATATATGTACTCTAAGAAAAGGTAGACAATTCGGAGGATAGGGTGTTTGAAAATGTATATCTATTGTAGCACAATAGCTTAACAGGTGTCATTTAGTGACGGCATAATGTTTGTGATTCACAGAGATTGATTTCTGTTTCAATAATTTCCGGTTGCAATGATTTAAGCTTTAATTTAACGGATACTTTCCCTTACATTTCCCCATTTCCCAACATTTCTGCCATAATTTGGAATTTTCATCCTAACAAAATTTTATTACTTTGAAGGTGGGTATATAAAACCGTGAGCTTTTCGAATCACTAAAATTTGATTGGACGCAATGGAACAATGTCCTTAAGAGTCCAGTGCAAGTGTTGAAGTTTCCAATTTCCGTGTCTCCCAACTGAGGCTCCACATATATTAACAATAAAATAAATTGACTCTATGCAAGGAATGCCGCAAATATTAGAAAGATTCCTCTACGTCCAATAAGTCCAATTTATACCTCAAATTTTCGATTGCATCGTTTAAAATAACAACGCCGCCCGGAGTAAAAAGCGCTTAAAATTGTAATGAGAAGGAACTTATTGAGTTCATAACAAAATTCATCTGTCAACTGACCCAAACACGATTCGCATTTACTTTGGTATTAAATATGAATGTTTGCATATCCTGAACTTTTATCATTTTTCAGGGTGTCGGGTGTATTTTTCACCTCAGATATGACTGAATCAATTTGGACGTTTCAACATCGTTGCACAGCATTAAAATTAAGCGCACCGAATTACAATTTCAATTAAACTGATTTCAGTGGAAAAAAAATTAACATTCGCATTCTCTGCGAGGCGCATTTAATCCCTGTACTGGGATGCAACCTTGCATAAAATTCACTTTTTATAACTTTAAAACGAAATCAAATCCAGAAAATTCATCCCCCAGAAAATGATGAAGGGGTGCGTTCGCTAAGTATAAATCAGCGTTTACACGAAACGGAAGGGAAACCTGCGTCTTCCTAATATTTTCACTGGTTGAATCCATTGCAGACAGGAGCAGCTAAAAGTTTTCGCAAACTTTTTCCTTATTTGCCCCACTCCTTTCATGTTCAGACAGTTTTCCATTTTAGGTTTTTGCTCCACTGCCATTCTGCCCCAGATATTGATGGGATGGCAGTTGTGTACATGCAAAGAAAACGCTCGAAATGGCAGAGTGCCAAAGAAGCTGCAGAAGGAGTTTTGAACGATGGTGAAGCAGGCAAGCGAACATATTCATCAAGGAAAGCTGCCTGTATTCGGTCTGATTCACAAAATGGTAGCCCCAGCTCCGCCACGACGAATGGTTTAGAAAACCTGTTTTTGCCTCCTGTGTACATTCAATACTTGTCCTGGACTACCCTACCCTGCTGTGTAAGAAACTAATGCACTGGTGGATTACTTGCCATCGCATTGACTTGAGCATTTCAAGAAGGTCATAGCGGGAGTAGCGTTCGAATTTTAGATAAAACGTTTAAAGTGGTGGGGATAAATAGCCAGCTTACTTCACACTACCCACTATACCATCACTTTCTGTATAAAAATACACTTGATGTTTAAGACTTCTTTTAATTATCCAAAGAGTGGAATAAGTTGGAGCGACTTTCGGGACAGTGTTTTTGGTGCAGTGATTAATAAAAGACGGAGAGTACAGGAAGCTAGTCAAGTGGGATATAGCTAGGAATTTATGGCCAGATCTACTCAATCCTTAGCAGGAAATAAAATGCTGCAGTTTTTCCATAGCATTTTTTAGACATATCCGTTTCGACGTTTGTTTAATGTTGGTAAGTAATTAAATCAAATGTGGTGATTTTGGGACGAACCTCTGGGGTGAAAAGGACTTCAATAAGGAATTTGTTAACCACCACATAGAAGGTAGAAGTACTTATAATTATATAAGGTCCTCATAACTGATTGTTATGGTATTACATCGAAAGCTGTAATACTGAATAAACTTGGTTAAAAAAGTGAGAAGAATGTTTAACGCATTAAAAGGAGCTCGTGGTTTAATGGAATACAGAAGAGTCCCAATCATCTTCAGGAACCCTAAAGGAGATGTCGTACATTGAAAACGCTAAGGAAGTCTTATGTGTCATTCAGGCGAGAAAACCTACGACCGCCAAGAGGACTGAAGAGTAATCCACTCTTTTGAATCCTTTTAGACTCTTGGATTGATGGGTGTGGGTTTCTATGCGTTGGCAAGAAGAGAAGGTAATTACTTCTGTTCTAGGCAATATTTCTATAGCTCTGATAGCGCTAGACTATATCACCCAGTCCATAATGTGGTTGTAGAGACTATCCTCACGACAAGGTATATAGGTTTATATGCACCCAAGATCTAGGTACAGTCTTAAAGGCGTCGACGCTACTACTTTTTTATATGTCTTTCTATAGGCTAGAGTATAACTTCTAGTGTCCATGCTCTAGTCGCGCTGAATGCACGCAGTCTTCCACCACACAGCACTTCCATTGGTCAGAGTGAGTCGAATGATGTCGGTATATAGTCGAGCTATTATGCGTGATTTAATTTCCTTGTCATCAGACTACTCAGTGTAATAAGGTCCCTTTGCGAGAATGACAAGATCGTCTGAATAACAGGCAGCCCTATAGCCATTCTCCCTGGGTAAACACCGAAAGTCGCCCATAACGAAAACTCATTGCCATTTTAGGATTAGGTAGGCACCCTTTCTGCATTTACCAACAATATCCGCATAGATCGTCCTTTTGCTAAGCATGTGAGAAATCCATTTCCCATTCGCAAATGGCGTTCAATGCTTTTTCACCAGAAAGGAGATTAGGGTTATTGGTCTAGAAGAGTGTTTCCACGAAGGGGCATGGACGGTCGCTGGTGACTACGTTCCAGCAAAGACAGCAACAACAACGTGGTCAGCTCAGCTACCAGCGACCATCCATATTCGGATGTGCAAACACACTAGCGTCTTAGTTTTCTTACTTTGACCTGATATGAGGGTCTCCTCGTTCCCATAAGACCAATTTTTGATTAATTTCTAGTCCTAAGAAGATTTAACAAATTTCACGAAATTCCTGGCAGTTTCTCAAAAGTGAATCTATTGACTACGTGGGGTGCTTATAATTGATGTGGTAAATGTGAGAGATGAAATAAAATCAGATCATATTCCATTGGATTATATTATATTATCTGCCTTTGTAAAAAGTTCATAATGCCTTTAAAAATTCACCAAATGTGAACTTTTATATTGCACACTTATTACAGGATTGGGACAATGTCTTCATAATTTAACTAACAACTGCCAAAAGAAAATTATTTCCGCCATAAAGTGAGAATGGTCGACAATAAAAAAGCAACTTTTCTCAAAATTTATTGCAACCAAAAGGATGGAAGAAAAGTGAGGAAAAAGAAGAGCAAACGGCAAGGATATCTTGAAAGTGCGATTTTATACAGCCGCGAATGTTTTCTTCTCCCCCTAATAGGATCCCATCCTAGTTGGTTTTATTGTCCTCGCGTACGGTGTTCTTATTTTCAGATTTTTATCTCCCTTTTATAGATTATATGCAGTGAATTCTGATGACTTGCTAAGAATGCATAAATCCTTCTAGCATCTTCGAATAAGCTCAGGAGTTGAAGCGGTGAAAGCAATAAAATTTCGCTTAGTACTGATCCTTATCGGTTCACAATAAAACGCGACCTGTGAATCGTGCTGCCGCCTTTTTTTATTCCGTCAATTTCTTTTATTTGTTATTTCTATTTTTATTTGGCCGCAGAAGTCTTGAGTTTTGTCAGCATTCATTGAAAATCAAAATCGATTTCACTAAACAATTTAATTATGGCAGCCTTTGACGACAACGCCACTTTTAAATCTGCCACCCGAAGTACGTCTGCGGAAGGTGTATTGACCCGGCAAGGTTCAATTTTCACTCAATTTAATTTAATGGGCACAAAACCTATAGTGAATTCTGATCTCGCTTATTTTTTCAACAATGAAATTCGTTTAAGCTCCTCTTTTAAGTTTAAATTAAATATGTTTCGTTTATGTTCGGTGGAGGAAATGTTTGTTTGGGATGCGGATTGTATACACAGATAGGGGCTGACTAATTTGCTGAAGAGTAATGGCAAATATCCTGGTTCTGGTTTGCGAACTGTGCACTAGACAAAGGGATAGAAAAATTTGTGTAAATCTACGATAAGTACATTCATGGACTTTAAATAGAATATCTTTAAGAGAGGTGGTCAATCTAGTTTTTGGTATTTGGTAATTTTTTTTTCGCGCTACACTTCTTCTTTGTTAACTTTAAATCACCATATTAAGGTGTTGTATGTGGCTACTGCTGTTATCAGAGTTGTATAAGGTAAGTAGATTCTTTTAGAGCTATATCCATCGATTCTTCCAAATTTCCTGACAGATTCTTAAGGTGTGTGCTCTTTTTCGTAGATTTGCCTACACATGACTCCTAATTCTCTTTTATTTATCTTTTTTAAGAACACTCTCCGATGATTAAGTTGACTCCATTCTAGTGAGTAAAATAAAAGGTTCAGATTGATGGGCTTATACACTTTTTGGTTGGGAACTAGTCGCACACAGCCCATCGACCCTTACATTTAATTGGTACACTGTTAATTTCCTTTTTGCCAAGGATAGGCATTCCTATACAATGTATTCTGCCGTCTTAGTATCCTTCAGGTACAATCTGCATATATCATCCTCTTCCGTGTCCAGCAGTCAGGGAAACCAACCTCCTAAATGGAGTCTCGTGAAAACTTATATACTATATACTTATACCTATACTCAGTGTCTAACGCGTACAATGTACCGTTCCACTTCATCCTGAGTGCCGCATTCCCTATCATTTTTTAATAAACCGATCCAGTGGTGGTAGCTTCAGGAGAGTTCCTAGTGCAGTTACAGGGCGCGACATCATCATGGGTCTAACCGCATAACCGTGTGATTATGCACGGTCCAAAAGAGTTCCAGAAAAGTGTACCTCCATTAGAATCCTGGTCGTTTCCTCAAATGTTTCATCCATTTTCCCTGTCCTATCCAAGGCCAGTTTAGGAGACTAGCTCTTTAGTGACTATAGTATTTGGACAGAAATACACCCAGGACTCCTTTTTTTCGTCGTCGATGTGTTATTTCCATCTTCCTCTTCTTTGTTTTGTAGTCTTCCCACACCTGTAGTTCATTATTCTACATGGCTTGGTAAATTGCTCCTTTCATCCCTCTGTTTACGCTCTCCAGTTCCTAATTCTACCAAAGAGTGGGATCATAATCTTTCACTAAAGTAAGAGGGTCGAAATGAGTCATCCCCATCTGATGTTATTACCTCGAGCTGTAACTCCATACTTCTTATGATCTCAGGTGTCTTTCTCACATTTTTACACACACACACATACACATTTTATTAAACTTAAACTAAGAATGACTTTCATTTCATTTCTTTTCTTATTTATAGTAGAAGCTTGTGTTAGGTAGATCAGAATTTTTACAAAGATGTTATACCATGGGCTTCTAAGTGAATTTCGGTCATTGCAAGTTACTGCACTACATACAAAGTTGTTGAAGTCGAAGTAGTGCGCATATTTAAAAAGTAGAAGTTAGTTAGAAGAACTAAATGCAAAAAGAACGAGGGAACATATATGGTTCTAGAAGGTAGCAATAAAAACCACTACTTCTTCTAAATCTTTTCAAAATACAACTACTAAATAATGAATACAGCACAAAAAAATTCCTATATCTGCTTTAATACCTTTTCGAACGTATTAAATTGAAAGGAGAATCGACCTAAAAAAAAAAGGTTCATAAAATTCATGAGATGCTTACGAAATCTCCAGGATATCCAAAACTGTACGGAAGAATAAAAGTTTCCGGAAATGTCGAAGAAAGATAACACGTTCAGTGTGATATATTTCCGCACAAGATTTTATTAATGGGTCTCGGCACCAGAAGCATAATGAAAAAAGAGAACATAATCCTCGAACGCACCCACATTTGTCAATCACAGGCGACACTCAAGTATTCATCACGCAATTAATCACTGAAACATACAAATTACCGCTTGGGGCCTAGACTATTACTTAATCAAGTTTCTTTTCTTTTTTTTCCTTATTTCTCTCCTTTTTGTTGCTTCACTCCTGGGCAATTTGCCACCGTACATTAAAAGACGCATGAAAAATAGCCCACAGAAAGGCGACAGAAATTATGGCGACATTTAATAGTCCTTGCTGAGGGCACCCCTGAATTGTCATAGATGTGACCCCCTTCTTTTTAGTTGGAACATCCTTAAAACACTTTAATTTGGTAAGAACGAGATTTGCTTGTTTTTTGACCTCCCCATGAACCACTTTCCCAGACGAATTTAATTTACCGAAAAAGAGAAAACTCTAAAGTTCATCGCTTTTTTAAGGAAATTTCACCCATTTGCCTACCATTTAACTAATTGGATTGCCGGGGAATTTTTCTTCGGCCGCTAAGAGATTTTGCTGTGAATCTAATATTGCTTGGTGTAATAGTTCTGGTGGGCTCTCCAAATGGAGCTTTTCAAATTTTATTTGCCGCTGTAAATTTTTCATGATAATTACATTTTAACGAAATATTTTCCTGTAAATTTTTATACTTTGGCTTTTATCAATTTTTTCCCAGTTTAAATTTTGGTGCCTGGGTTAAGCTTGTTAAGTGCCAATAAATTGGAGTAGTAGTCCTGAAAGATGGATAAAATGTATAATTGATTAACCTCCTTATTCTGTAGTTATGATCGGCCACAGATGCTTGTAGCTATCATAAATATTTGTTACATTTTTGCGAAATTTTGCCTATTCTTGTAGAAGTTTGTAAAGTTCCAGTATCCTATGTAGAAATTAGACAATAGGTCCTAAAAAATGATTTATTTGCCTTAACGTAGAAGGCGATCGATATTCTATTCCTACAAACTTCACAGGACTGATTCAGGCACTGGAAAACCGAAGTGTAAAAAAGGCGTGCTCTCGTATCAAGGATAAAAATTAGACAATTTCTTGGAACAGTCTTCAGTTTTCTGTCATCATTATTGTAGTTTTCTCTACAATTACGTTTCTCTAGAGTCTGAGATTTTAAGCACTTTGTCGCCAGTTAACGATATGAAGCGCTTAAAGATCTAACCTTACATCGTTAAAATGCGGCGCACGAGGTTTTTCATGTTTATAGCTATCTTCGTTCATAGGTATTAAGATTGTAGAAAATTGAACAGCTGAACAAATTCCAATTTTTTATTAAATTTTGGCCAAATTATTACAATAAACAACAACAATCAAATAATAAAATGGCCTATCCTAAAAAAGTTTTTTGCTTTTCTGCAAAATAATCATAGCCAGACTGTCGACTACATCAACGAAAATGGCTTCCTATCTATTTAAGAAGCTAACTTTCGTCAATTTAACACCGCTATGCTTCACTCACCCCAAACTGCTTTTAAATTCAGCATGAAAATTCTCGTTTTCTTCATTTTTTTACTAAAAACATTTTATAAGGGCGCACTCAATTTGTGAAAGTACAAAATATAGCCTTAAGCAAAGTGTTCTGTAAATGTGGCGTACCGCAAGGATAAATTGTTGGACCTATACTCTTTAGTATCCACATTAATGATCTTCCTAAAGTTTGCGTATTATGGTGGTGGGCTAAAGGTTTGTTGTTCGTTAAAAAAACTCAATTCCTAGTTGGATATTGATGTAGTTGCCTGGCACTGGATTGAAATCTGCGCTCAATGCACTCCTGCGGCCACTTACGAATAGGACTTGCACGTCCTGAATTGGGGAAATTCAATTGCCGAGGCGACCAAAAATCCCTGCGATGGATACCCTGACTCTTATTAACCCTTTTGCTACCCGTGAGCCGATATATAGGCTTTTTTATAGGCTTAACTGTTATACGGGTATTAAGAGGGTTAAAAGGTTAACCAGCTGGCCTAATAGGAGATTGTGTACTTCTACTAAATGGTAATCTGCACTGAAGGTATTGACTCTAATATTTCAGCCCTTGTCATCTTAAACATACCATAAATAAATTTTACAAAAAGTCTTGTGTTAGTTGTGGAATTTTATACGCCGTTCGTCGCATCTTATTTTGATTTATAGTCGATTTTTGAATTTCGAATGAGTTGGAATTCATAGGTGTCCGGTTGAATTTACATCATAACATCTTCATTGCTATTTTTTAGTTCCTGCTGGAGCTAATGCGAACATTTTTTTCCACTTGTTTCCACACTTCTTAAACACCGACATTGGGGATCGTTCTGTCGATAGTCTTGCTTCGCCAATATCTCCGACAGACCACTAGTCACATCTGCAGTACTCTAGTTAGGCGATGGTGGATTTTATTACTTCCTGATATGTCTCGTCATCGTTTTTTTCAAACTGTTTTACTCTTTGATTCCATCATCTTCATGATCGTCTTCGTAACATCTTCAACAGATCAGATCGTGATATTTTGATTCATAAGCTGGCTACTCTCGGATTCCCATTACTACTTGTTAAGTGGGCTCGTTCATACTTTGCCTTATAACACCCAGCGTTCATAGTTCTATCTCCAATGAAATATAAAATATATCTGGTGTGCTCCAGGGAAGTCATCTTGCTCCTCTTTTGTTTATTATCCACATTAATGATGTATTCAAGTTGACATCTCAATCTCATGTTCTTTGTTTACAACTAGTACAAATAAGTCAACCGTCGAATCAACCCACAGAAAAAAGTTTTGGTCCCTTTTACAAGAAGAAGAAAGGTCTCCTTTATAGATTCAACTCATGAGGGAGCCACCAGCTACTATCAAATGAGAACAAACATTTAGGTGTAATTTTAGACTAGAGGTTCATTTATAACTCTCAACTCAGAAGAATTAAAGAGAAAGCCATATTAGCTTCATGGTATTATCGTTATTAGTTTAGTTTAGCGTATGGTGACAAATATCTCTATATAGGCAGGCAAACCTTGGAAAAAGGTAGGTGACATGGACATGAGTGTACAAATATTCCAAGAACCATAATATTTTTCTTGCAATTGAATGATAGGTGAAAAGTGTAATGCTTAGGTGCACTTATGCTTAAAACTTTGTTCTAAAAACAAGAATTCGTTCCTAAATTTATTCCACATTCAAATGTACATTGAACTTGTCATAAAAGCAAACTTTATGTCATTGGAGCGATAAATTCGTTCCATCATCTTATTTTTAAGATATTCACTGTAGCGATACCAATTTCATCACTGGGCAAAAAGCGAGATGGAGATTGATGGATTTGTAAGGACTCATGAATATTTTCTTAAAATCATTTCGTGAACATGGAAATCAATAAAATCATGAGAAGGTGCGTGTGTCATATATTTTCGCCTGGTGCTCTTAACAGCTTTGCGGTAGTGAAATCATCTTAAAACCTATCGGAACTGGGCTTGAACAGATCAAATCAACGCAGATGTGAAGTAGGGATTTACGGCAGGTGGAATGTTGCATCTGTTCAAAATGGATGGTTTTAAATCAAACCAATTTACAATTTATCTCACTTAAAATTTTCATCCAATTTACTTGAAAGATTCAAGGGAAAATTATACTTTCACCTTCGAGAGTTTTTAATGGAAGAAGCCTGAAGCGCGAAATATTTGATGGTTTTAGGATGATTGATTGAATTTTAAATTCCTGCAAAAGTGGATTTTATATTAATTCATTCAAAGGTATTTTTAGGCACCGGCAAGAGGGAAAATCTTCAAAAATATTGAATACTAAATTTAAATTTTGTATTATAATCCCCACTTGAGAAAAACACCTTCGTTTACGTATTTTAATAAATGAGTCATAAATTAAGGGATGAAAGTGAATGTAGTCTAGAGAAAAGGCAGAAATTTCAGATATGATTTAAACCAAACGAATAGCTCGCTTCTCTTCGGGGCTGTTTAAAAATGGTTGGGTGAAGGTAACCATTGTCGTTCAACCATTTGTGGTATGGGATCCGTGCACATGTTCCCCATAAATTCACTTTAAAGTACTTCCAGGCGGTATAAGGTTCAAGCACGCAATACTCGAGCAATTTTTAAAAGGCACTTTTATACTATTCTGTGTGGTCTTTAGAAGATTTATACTCTCCTCTTCTCGGTTTAATAACTGGTGCTCCAGTACTCGTTTTTCTCGTTTTTAATGAACTAATTTATTAGAACTGCTCCTTTCTATGTGATATTGATAAATAACACGCAGGCAGACTTGTCTAAAAGGGAGTCGGTGCCTGGGATGATGTTGGCAACAAAGACACATTACAATTTTCATCCGAAGGCCCGGCCTCGTATAAAAGCTTATTCATATTTTCCATAATCAGATCTCAAATTTCGCAAAAAAACGTTGACGTGTTGTGAAGTTAACTTATTGACGTTGGCGCTAGGTAGGAGCAATTTCCTTGCGTAGGTATAATAATACATACGTCGCTGCTTTTGAGCTTAAATGAGCCCCCAACCACCCGACGAAGGCTCCTTGGTCCTTGCATGTAACGTTTTTTCTTTGATCAATTTAGGAAACTTTATACACACATCTCATTATGTATTCATCGCCATATATTGAAAAAAATTTAACGTATTATCATCGCCATTATGTCGATATGCATTGTGTGTACTTTTGTAAGGAAGCGGTTTTCCTGGTGTGAAACGTTAGTCAGGGTAACTTAATAGGGTGCGAGTGGAAAAATTGCGACGCACAAGTACCAAGTACGTCAAGTACGTTACTGTGAAATAATTTCGAAAGGGAATATTAAGAGGATAACACTTTAGTAAATGATTTGAATGAAGTACTGCTCTAAAAGGAATTACTTTTTTTAAATTAATTTGAACAGGGCTTCTTAGACACTTCTATAGGATTTATAGAATTGTTTTTATGTCGAAAAAGAAACTAGTCAAGCGATTTATGAAATGTTTGTGTGTATATGTTTCATGCGGTAAATTTGCTGTGAATTCGCATAAATAATGATAGTATTGAAAGGTTCTCACCGAAAGATCTCCTCCATAGAACGGATGTATCACGAACGTTTCATTTCCTACATGTATTACTCCGCTGACTCCATTACACGTGTGGAATGCAGCACTAGCACCAGGGTAGTCCTTTACTGTTCCGTGGTAGTAACAGTGTTCGATATCCTGGAATGAGAGAATTCATTATAAATATGAGAAAAAGTACATAATTTAAAGTAACATTCAAAACTTTAGTATATAGTACTATATTAATATCTTGAAAAGTCAGGACAAAAGGCAACAAACCATTTCTTTCTGCAGGTTTTGTTTTCAATGGAGAATAAAATATGGCTATGCTCGGAAGCGTATACCTGGCTGATTAGAAAGGATCATCCACTTGCAACTAGACCAAAGGGTTCTTGCATATCTGTTGATTGCTGATCGCTTAAAATTCATCATAACTTTATGAATCATCGATTGGTGCAACCCTATATGAATGTAGTCAGCAGTTGCGTGCGTCACTCGGAGGTCAACGTTCTGACATTTGGTGCTTCGATATCGATACCATCGGAGAAATTTAGCAGTGTTTTGACGATTGTTTTTCTTTATAGATCATCCATAACCAGTTTGAAATTATTTGTAAATAAAATTGTGAGTGAGTGAAGTATGGTTTTGTAACCTTTATTGTCAGTTTTCCGCTTCCAACAATTGGTCCTTCGAGCCGGATCCGTGAATGCAAATGGAAATTGTAATGGGGCATCGTATACCTTCGGAACCAAATTAAGGGATAAATTATTTGCAATGTAAGCAATTGAGTTTTCAATTGTGGACTATCAAAGCTCAGTAAGATTGGAACTGTCAAAAGTTGGGTGCATAAACCGACTTAAGCAAAGTGAATCTGTGTTGTCAGTTGGCATTCGGCTTTTACCATTTCCTAAAAATGTTTTCTTTTTTTATAAAATAGGAGAACTTTAAATTTTTTAAATTGTTTATAACAAAACAAATGGAATGTAGTTCGAGATTGTTGACACGTTTAAACAAAATGTGGTTCGTTCTATCTTAACTAAGTACTTCCAAGGTATTTTCATCTCATAATTTAATCATATAATTTTGCATAATACCAGTGGGATTTCTCTAGTGAATAAAATAAACAACTCATATAAAAAAGATTGCTATTATCTATAAAACTATTTTTGGTATTGAAGGAGCAAAAGAGAAAATCGGAAAACAGAAACAGTTTAGGAGCCGTACAGAGCTCTTGGCATGAATATTATCAAAGCCAAAGGAAACATTATCCAGCTGTAGAGAAGTACACGTGATTGTTAATCCATTTTAAGAGCAGCAAAGTCAATGTTTAAAAAAATCAGAATGCTAGATTCTTCGGAAGCCCTTAAAAACTTGGTCAGTTATTACAGCATCAGCATTCAATGAGGAACGTCAACAACGCTCAAGTCATTTATTTTCCTATAGATACGTTCTGTTATTCTTCTCTTAGTTTGC
>QYTT01083896.1:39192-51791 GCA_006980735.1 Dasypogon diadema
TGTGGTTGTTGACACGTAGTAGTAGACATTAATGTCGATGAGAACGATTCTAATATTTTTTTCTGAGAAGTAGTAATGGCTTAGATTTGCTTCAAGCCTCCCGCAGACGAATTTTCCTTAAACTTTGAATTTGTAGATGTCTGACTTCATTTATGACACCTTGAAAAATTGCTGCTTTATCCGAGAAATTCAAGAAGGATGATATCGCTTTCTAGCTTGTTGATAGTTGCTTTTAGCTCCTATATTTTGGATAATAATTTTGGGTTACAATTTGAAGGTTATATTACTCTCGGTAACTAATACACAACACATTACGTAGTCGAAAATAAAATAAAAATTAGACAAAAGAGTTTAACATATCGCGGGATGGAAAAATCATGGTAGGTTATGTACTCCATGCGGTTCTAAACGTGTTAAATATGCAAGCCGGAACATTTGTTTCCGGCCGCAAAATATCTTGACACTGGACGGCAGATATTCCGCGAAAAAATATTTTCTAAATTCGGTTGAATGCATCAGTACAGGTTTTTATATTTTTTTTCACATGAATATCTACCAACAGCACAAATCAAATCAAAGCTCACACCGAGATTTTGTAAAATCGATATCACAATTTGAAATCGGAAATTAGATTCCTGTCCACTTTAGCAAACGTATCTAACAAAATAAAAAATGCGAAAAGTGATTTACGGTGCCATTAATAATATTTTTTTTGGATCTTTGATTCAATTACTGTAGCCCCAGTGTTGTAAGAGCTACACACCATCGGCAGATGCTGCCCTGCTTAAGAATGAAACTGGTGAATTTTGAGCTTTTAAGAGCACTTCCATTAAATCTGCCGATAGCAATTTAATATCCTTAACATACAAGGCTGTAAATTTCGCCAACTTTCCATTAACTTTTAATTTATACCCGGGGAAACTCTGTCTTATTGAGTAATAGCCCTTAATATTGCAGACAGAAGGGCTTTGAGTTAGTAGTCGCTATTGTCATTACAAAGTTCCAAGTTTCAACTTAACTGAGGCGAAACATAGCTGCTTTTTAGTAGTCTAGTCGCCAGCTATTTAAAGATGTCAGTGTCACTAAGTGTCCTGCTCTTTAATTATTTAGTCAGTTAATCACGATGTCAATCTACTTAGAAGTTTATTGCCAAATCCTTTGATTTATGCCAATCGAATTATCTATTTCCTGACCAGGAGGCTATCCAATGAGCTTGTGTACATTTGCACAGACCACGGTGGCCAAACGAAATATTGGTCAGTCATTTAATGGACATCTATGATAGAGATGAAAACAGGTTTATCTCCTTTGGACAGGATGGACATGTCTTAGCTTTTGTGGTTGGGATGGATTAAGAAGAATTTGTTTAAATTATGGGATTGTAGGTAGTCCTTGCGTACTACTGCGAACAAAATAAGGTTTCATCATTCAGAGAGAATATAGCATAACTGTTTATCCAATAGGAGGCACGGAGGCATAAGAGAATATTTCCCCGATATGATTACAGTCCAATATACCTATGAGGGTAACGGCCACATCAGATGGTGCATGGCTTGCTTTTGTGTGCACCTGTTTCCATTTCTATATCCATTTCCACCTAAATTAAAACATGTTTTAATCTCCTTTGAGAGCTTACCGTCATTAAATTTAGTAAGGATCAACCTATAGGAGCATTAATTCTTAATTCCAAAAATAACTACCTCCCTAATTCCAAAACAAAAGATTCGGAACTTAGTCGCATCCCTAGTTGACGTAAGAGACTGTCTTGCCCTCGACCTATTTCCCTGTAAGAAGTTCCTTCGGACAAGAAAAAGCAACTAGTGGAATATTGCGAACAGAAAAACACACACTGCATAATTGGATGTGACGCCAAAGCTTATCAAACCACATGGGGGAGCAGCAAAATCAATGAACGAGGTGTCTTTTAGAATTCCTAGGAAAGAATAGTTTGAAAATTACTAATGAAGGAAATAATCCTACCTTTCCCAATGCTATTCGCGAAGAGGTCTTAAACCTAACTCTAGTTAGTGGAATGTGTTGTGAGCAGCATAACAAATTTGCACGTTTCAAGAGAGGAATCAATGTCTGAGAACAGATATATTTGCTTCAATATGCGGGAAGAGATTAAGGTCCCCAAGCTCACTAATTGGTGTCCTTAGCGTAAACTAGTTGACGTATGCTTAATGGAGCTTGAAAAGAAATCAATAGAGCTCCGCGGATTTCTCGATTCTATCTCAACCCGACATCAAAATCGAATGGTAGCTTCCTATGAAGCAAGCCACCCTGTAAAACGCTCCCCTGAGAAGACTCTAATGCAATCGAATTATTATAAAGGTCAGATGGAAGATACACTGCTAGTCAGAAATGAATACGGGAATTTCAAACTTCCCGAGCTGCAGCATAATTGAAGACAGTGAAGAAATGTCCGATGAAACTAGGGATGACTACAATAAAATTGGTCGTTGGCACCTTCAAATCATACAAGTCCCCTGAAGGAGTTGGTATATTCCGAGGTATATTTATATATTATTATTGCACAAAGTAATGTTTAACACGTTCAACCCGGCGCTTTGCTATGAAGAGAGCTTTCTCATGTTGTTTATCACGCAACTTTCTCTTAAAGTTCTCGCGTGAACCACCGGTGGTTCACACCGGGTTGAACGTGTTAAAATAATTCCCTCTTCCTCCATGTGAGTGCGGGGGTGGAGAAATTCCCTTTCTGCCAGTCAACGGCAGACACTTCTAAACGTTCGTCTATTAGGATATCTATCTGCATAAATTTGTTGTGGCTTTGCAATGTCTGTAAATGGCATTCGTATTGGTAGGTGATGGGGACGTTAATCCCATATTGATGCTACTAACCTTATCAAATTTTGAATTGGGGACGTCCATATTTCCAATGACCCAGCAGTTTTAATTTCGAATGGGTCTTTATACGTGATCCTGTGATATTCTTCAGAGGACTTACATTGATTTTACTAAGTCACCTCTCCCTGAACACCAAAAGTTTTGATTCTTTAACACTTTTACGACTGTGCAATGCGCTTTTCGTTAGAGAGCTTTCTGAAGTTATATGGAGTTTTCCATGCAATTCTCTCAGACAAACCTCGTGTGAGCCACCGGTGTCTCACGCTGGCGTGAAAATGCTAAAAACAAACGATGCAAGAAATGTCTGACGGGGGTTTCGAAATATATTTATCAGGATTTTTTAAGGATCGGTTAGTATGTATTGGAGGACATCCTTTCGGAACATCCTGAACATTTTGTAAGTCTATTTGTGCTACCTTTTCTATAATGAATTTTCCTCTAACAATTAACTGGTGGCATTCAGCATAAATGAGTGAACCACATTTTAGTAGCCGTTTTATTTTGAAATTTTTTATGCAGGTCCAAAATTATATAATTAATTGTAGATGTAGTAAATATACTCGTATCTTCTTAGATATACACTGCACCAACTAGGTTAGATTGATAGATTGGTTTACTTTAGTCGCTTAGATTTAATTGGAAACATATTTTTCGTAGATCACAACATTTAAGTCAAATATACAAGGGATCTTATACCCATGACAGATTTCTGATATCAAAACAATGTATCTCAAATTTCAATTAGATTGCGTCATTTGAATCTCGCAATGAGTATTAAAACCTCCTGTGTGTTTGAAACATTCCCCTTTACTACTATTTCAAGCAGCACTGTGATTATATATAGATTTTTGTTCTCAGTATCACTTTCATATCTAACAATTTAAATAACTATAATACAAAACGAGAAAATTAAAAATAACCCATTTAAAATTGATTTTAACTTACGTGTCGACTACCGTCCACCAGGTAACCTCCCACGTGGTAATGTTTCTGTTGAATATTAGGAGAAAGAAGTTGTCTGTAACGAAAAAAAAAGAAAATGTTATTAGCCATAGATTTCATATAGTCCGTACGAAACTCATTAGTTTTGCCCTAAACAATAAATCGTCATAAACGACTTGTAACAAACATTTCCTCAGGGGCCATTTGTGAGGCCATTACATTCCTGGGAAATTGTACAATGACCTACGTTTCCTGGATGGAAATTACATCAACGATAATTTCGTTTTCGTTTTGGACGCCATTACAATAGAATCGTTTCCCAAATGCTGCAAATGTGCTCAGAAATTTTAACGTCCTGCCAATCAAGGTATTTCAATTTCAATTTTATTTCATGAGCGAAGCTTTCACATTCACACTTCTAATTGCATTTTCATTTTGGATCAATATAGGGACAATAGGATTTTTCCTTTTTTTAGCTTTTTAGGATGAAGGCGTTTTAATCTTCGTGTGCCATATGCTTTTGACTGCATTGCTTTATATAACTACGCTACGTATATGTAAATACGTATGAAAATCGTAATTGTAAAGCTGGTAGTATACTTCTAGCAGATGCTTTTGGATCGCCGTTAATAAGTTGGCACAAAAAATCAATCAAAATATTTTTCAAATAAAGCAAATTGTCGATATTATTAAGTTTGGGATCGTAAGAGCATTTATTTTCACCAAATATCTAGGAAAAGAAAAAACAAACAATCTAAAAAGGTTGATAAGCTTTGTAATTGAGAAATCACTGACCACTTGGAGCGAAATCGAGAGTTTATTGTTAAAGGAAAGGTGTGCAGGTCCTTTAGAAAAACACGAGCAGCTTGAATAAAATGCTGGGACAGAAACGAAACGGCTTAGAAACATAAGAAGGTATTATTCTTCGGAAGCATACAAACAAACCACTTGAGACGAAATAAATATAACCTTTTAAATGCGATTTTCCAATGGATATAATTTAAAATTGATGGGATCCCATGTAAAAGGAATTCTGAGAATTATTGAAAGCTTTGAGTTTTTGTGTAGAAATACATTTTTTCTTATTTTCTGCAAACAACAGGCAGACGATGCAGAAGATAAATTCAATAGATCAAATAGTTTGCATTAAATTTCAACATTTTCAAATTATAGCATTCGCAGATTTATTTAACCCAGGAGCAAATATGTTTAATCTTTTGGCAAATATATTTCACCCAACAGCAAATTAAGTTAAAATGAAAAGAACGCTGTATAAATATCTGTAATGATATCATAATAATGATATCAAATTTATTAATAATCGTAAATGATGATTAATAAATTTGTCCAAGGTTTAAGTACATTTGCTAATGGTTTGAACTTATTTGGTAAATGTTTAAATATATTTCTTATTGGTTTAAATTAATTTCGTGAAGGCTTAAATATATTTGCGCTTTGTTTAAATTCATTTACGGTTGGGTTAAATATATTTTTAAAAAGTTTAAAGTTATTTGTGCTTGGGTTAAATTTACTTGCTTTTGATATCTTTTTTAACCTGACAAATGTTGCAAGTAAGCCACAATTTTTGGAATAAAATTATTACTATGTAACATCCCAGTAGCTTCACAAGTACAATAATTCTTGTCAGTGGAATTGCCTCAACCATTGATACCTAGATAAATCGCCGTGTCCTGTACGGGATTCGAACCCACGTCAATAGGGGTGAAGTACTGTATACGTGAAAGATATAAATTGTGGACCTACTTTCATCGGAACACTTCCAATATGAAAACATAAATATTGCATTTAATAACTGAGAAGCTTTAGAGATTTCTTCAATTGCATGATGTCGTGTTTTGGATATAAATTTAAGACCTTTCGGAGAGAAAGTCATGAACAATTTACAGAAGTAAATTGTCGGATGAACGTCTAAGCAATATCTCTAGTAATTGAAATAATTTTAGAGGGGAATGATTCATCGGATATACATCACTTTTTAAAAGACAAGAGCAGAATTAGGAAAGAATTCATTTGCACAGAATAGAAATCAAACCAGAAGTCTCATGAGGAACGGGAAATTGCTGCATGAAAATGAAGTCTTACGCTATATCAACTCCAATCGTGCACACCAGCCTGTCGTTTGGTTTTTTTTCTCGATATCTGGAGATACTGCGAAACGCTAAAGAGCAACAGGAAAGAGCACACGCCTACCGCCACGAATGCGGTCATTTCAAAAACTGGCCACACTCATCTTCGGTGAAACTCTGAAAGCTCCCTAAGAACTTTATTTGATAACTCAATCTTGTAAACTTTAAAATCATCCTTGAAAGGATGCAATATCGCAAAAAGTGTTACACAGTTACCGCCTGAAAAAGTACGATTCCCTAAACGAAAGTGCTAAAGATGAAGTAAACTGTAAAAATTTTCAATACAATACCCGGGAGCTGTTCTATACAGCTATATAGAAAAGCTTTTTTTATGATTATAATCTCGCGCATCATAAGTTATTAGACGAGTGGAAAAACTGTGGAGGAAAAACTTTGCACTATCATTAAAAAGGCTTAATTAAAAAGTTGCTCCGCATTGGGTGAAAGGAATCTATTAAACTTAGGAGTTACTTCATTGTCTTAAAACTCAACTCTTAAAAGTGCTCCCGTGGATCTTCTCCTTCGGAAAATTACATAAGCAAATATATAGTTAGATACGCTGCTCCTGAAGGGTGGATCTGCACAGCTGCAATTAGTGTTTTCCGAAGATAAAGAAAAGTAAAGTAACCAGAACTGGAACTCTGTTGCTTTTCCCAGCAAAAATTTATGTTGCTGGTTATTTTCTTTGTTTCAAAAATGAAGAAAAACTGAATAAATTTCCCCGAAGAATATAAGTAAATGTTTTGATTTAAGATAATTTGTTTTGTAGTTTCACTTCAAAGATGTAATGATGGTAATAGTTGCTGAAGTAACTTTAACCCATTCGCAATTAGGGGGAAGAAAAGTGATTTAATTTCCTGGGCAACTGGGAACGGTTGGTTCTCCTTGAAACTCCTCCACAAGTAGACCCATCCAAAACTTTTTGAAGGAATAAGTATTGCTTCGCTGCTCAATCAATACCTAATCATACCAGACTTCTTAAAGAAAAACTTGTCCATCAATATCCGGAGGCCCCGAAAACTTGGAACCTAATTAAAATTTTGTTTGTGAAGTTCTTTAACGCCTCCTTGAAATTTCTAATATCGATCCCAGCATCGAAATTCGTTTTCCATCAAAAATTCATTTAAAAATGTGAAATTTCATTAACAATGCAAAAATCGCTTGAACGTCGCAAAAAGGGAGCGCTTGAATGACAAGTGTTTGGGCCATTCAAAGGATTTACTTGGCACTAATTTGGCTTAAGAGGAAGAATTTTTTTTTTTTTGAAAGGTCGACTTGGCTCCGCTGCCGCACCGTGGCCTACTTACGGGGACACACCTATTTCCGCGCCACAGTATCGGAACGAAGACGAATGAATATTTCGTCCGGAGCACGAGCTCGGAAAATCAGACATTTTTAATTAAGCCCGTAAATATTTATTTATTGACCGAAAAGCCCGCTGGTAATATTTCGTTCCTGTACCTTCACTGGTGGGCCGGTGGTTGTGTCAGGGCTCTCCAAGCACGAAATAGAGGTGTAACGAGATAGATAGCAATCGTATCTGGAATATAGTGTCGGGAACGGGTGCCAAGTCCGTGTAGACTGTAAGATTCATACAACACCGCACCGGACTGTATTTGTGATTGAGTAAATAATTTACTTTGGACTGGGCTCTCCTTTGCAGGAAATTAAAAACGAAGTAGGCATATTGATTAAAACGAGTTGAAGTGTTTATCCTTTTTTCCATTAGAAAAGGCTGCTGTGCTATACTATTGCTGGATTAATTGCTTACCGATGTCAAGTGAGACTGCCTACCAGGAGGAAATCGCCGAAGTGGATTAATGCTCTGTTCTCATTTGATAGATGATGAAAGTATTCTGCTGCATAGTGTTACAGGTGGAAGGTGTCCCATTCGCTACTGCAAACTGAATTTTGAAAATTGAGTGAAGCAACATTTGGGTGCAGTATTCCAGTGCAATTTTATTCTTCTGCTGTAGGAAAAAATATGTCACGATGCTTCATCGATTAAAGTGGAATGAATTCCATAAATATAAATGGATTGGGAACGGCAAAAAATGTATCTCAGCAAGTGGTTTTAAGTAAACCTTTGTACAGATTATAGTGGACTCACATTTATGAAGTTTTTATTACGCAAGACAAATAACTGAAGGGAGTATTTTGTTGTCAGCAGATACGTCAGTTAATTTCTTGAAGGTTTGAGGGCTCTGACCTATTTCACAGTAGTCGAAAACCATAACTAGTGTGTGTTCGCACTCTACATTACTTAAATATTTAATTATTGACGGGTAAACGTACTTTTAACGAGAAAAATACACTGTTGGTGATATCTTCACAGTGCACACCACACAATGTATATCTGCGAATAGAACTCAAAACACGCGAACCATGTTGCCAGCAGGAGATTCCTATAGATTGTGCTACTGCTCATGGGAATGGGATACCATAAATTTTACTAACTTTGATTATCTCGCCATTGGAGAGACAAAAGCAATTATCTAAATGTCTACTGTAGATAAGAGGACAGAGTGGTGTTAACCTGAACCTCGCCGATGGGAATTCCTCCTGTATTAAGGCAAAAACTCTGATTGAAATGGCGTTCCAGATTCAAGACTACAGGAGACTTAACAACTTTCACATTACGATCTTCCAGACTGTCGAGGAGGAGGAATTAGAGCCTATAGATTTTGTCCAAAATTCTAAAATCACATATGGACGAAGCAGATGAAAGAAGGTGCGGGTGCGTTCTAGATTTCATCAGGTCGGCCGGCTAGATGGTTGGACCGCTAACTACTTCCATTCCTGGATTTATTTATTTCTTAGATGGAGGATCAATGGACCCAATCGCCTTATACAGATTAAAAGCATTTATAACGCCCATGGAAGTTATGCAGCTCTCACCGAAGAATATCATGAGCTATATTCAATGCAAAGAAACCTGTGGAAACCTGTGTTAGTTTGTTATAAAGTATGCTTCAGGATCAGTTAACTTTTAATGGAATTCTGCTAAATCTAATGAGGGGTGTAGTATCTTAATTTCCATATCACGCATAAAGATGAGATAAATTTCCATGCTTAATGCTTTCAAAAAGTCGGCTTTTTTTTCTCTACATTAAAGAAGTATAGAATTCCAAGAAAGAAATTAAAATCATTCTCATTCGTACACTGAAGACGGATATATATCTCAGATACGGATCTATATATACGTATCTGTCTGGGATCTGTAAAAGTCGAATAAATTCCAAATAAAGAAATATTCGATTAATTATTCTGCTGTCATTAAATTCAAATTTCCTTTTTCAATGAAAATATTCCGCTCATTCTTTTTGCATCGATTTGTGTGAAGGTGGAAAATTGGAAAACGATGTACTTCCTGGAGACAAGGTAAACTCGGAAAAAGGGAGACAGCTGAAAGCCCCTAAGTAAGTGGGTATATTGGTGGCAATGGCAGTGATGACTTTTATTTTAACCAACAATTAGGTACAAGTCATCCCCACTTCTGCTGCCAGATGGCGAATGACAAGACAAATTCGTTTCCAATTACGAAAGATTCTGTCAAGCAGGCTTATAAAAACGTTTAATTGCCTGAACACTTCCATTTCCTCTAGGAATATATTCCCAGAAGTCATCTATTGATCTGTGAGAAATTGAGAACCTTTTGTAATATCAATTTATACCAGCAGCTGGTCGCGTTATGTAAATTGGCTTTAACAGAAATCAAGTAGTTTTTAAGCATTACATCAAGGCGGGCGAGGTAAAGCATTAATCACCCTAAGCAGCAAATCTATTATTATCATATATACGTAAGTTGCCCTGGAGGAAAATTCAATAAAAGTCCAATAAAACACTATGAAATCACCTAGAAATCTGCGTCCACATCATATAAAAATGCTTGTATTCAAAATTGCTGGGTCATATATTGAAATCTCACTTGTTCGCTCAATGTTTCTGGATAGTTTTTACATGTTATTATAAAAGTATGAATGGGACCTGTCTGCCGTAGGACTGACTTTTATTATGAAAAAAGTGAGATCCTGCTACCTGTGAACGGGTGAAAATTCCAACAAAAAAAAAAAAACGATGAGAGGAAGTTTTCCTTGTTATCCGTGGAAAATTGAAATGCAAAAATATGTAAACTTTATGCGGTACACACACCTTCAGTCATGTTTGCCTGGGGGTAGTTTTTATGCACGTGCTGATGATATATGTCAGTTTGGCTGGCCCATAAAGCAGATGTTACCATTACCCGCATATATGAGGACGGATCTCGATAGAAACTTCTAATCGAAATTGAGGGACCAGGAACGGAGGTATTCTATCAATATTGTGGGATCACACACAGAATTTCTGGGGTAATGTGTTGGAGATTTATAGGAAATTGAAAAAGGATGTTTATGAAGACTGCATAACTTTTGCTTGCAGATTCCATGTCTTGTTAAAGATTCTACGTACCCGTAAGTGCTTATTTGCATCATGACAGATGGGTTACCTTACACAACTGTAAAAGAATTTATTTAAACTACTTTGAATTTTATTATCATCCTTGTCTGTTCGGTGTCACCTTTAAAGTCTTATTACTTTCAGCTTAATCCGTGCAGCATACTGGGACGTGATAAGCCCCTGTCAACTTATATTGAGTGGGGTCCCCTTAAAGCCTTCCCAGTTCACTAAGGACTAAGATATATGTCCGATGTATGTATACAAGGGAAGAGCACTGCTACAAGAAAGCTTTATAAGCGATATATATGTTTATACAAATTCTGTTCTAGCTAAAAGGGATCATATAAAGATGCTCTATGGGGATTCTTAGCAAGTCGAGATAAGAATTTTCTTTATTTTTTGAATCGTATTGAAAGAAACGTACCCACTTGAAACGGCGGAAGTTTTATTTAAATTCTTTTGTTTTGAAGGGCGTGGAATAATTTTGATGTTACTTCAGCGAAATTGTTAAAATCTATCATTTCCAAAGAGTGATGGTTCGAAAGATAGTCCTTCATTTTTGTGTACAAAGTTATCCGATTTCATACAAAATTATTTCTAAACATTCAGCTGACCTAATCCAGTACAAGAGATAGGGACGTTAATTATCAAATATTTATTTGTCTTTAAATAGAAAGAGATGCTGCTCCGTAGACGGCTATTAAAAACATTTTATGGGAAATTTGTCGAAATCCACTTTATCTTATCGCTCATTCTCAAGTGTCTTCTAATAGCGTTCAATTAGAAACGTGAATAAATTCAAGTAGCTTAAATGGACTTGCGTTAAAAATAGACCTGAATTATGAGACTATAATGACCATGGAATAATACTCGTATTTAATCAGTACAACCACTTAAATAGCATCTCAAAATAATCTCCGGGCGAAGAAATTAAAACTGCAGCTTTAAAACAGCACGTAAATCCTCTAGAAACGAAAAGGACAGAAATGTATTCATGGTGTTGCGTAAAGAAGATATTTTTCATGGGTTTAGCCCGTAATATATTTTCAACCCACCCCGAAAATCCTTGAAGTGGGGGGCGGAAGAAAATTTAACGCCTTGGCTGCCACCCACCAACTTGAGACCCATAAAAAAGACTTTAATTTAAATGCTTTGTAAACAACCATAATATGTTGTCACATACACTCTACTTAAGCGCTCTTTATTTTCACTCTGCCCGGGCATCGTCAATTGAGTGCCGGGTGGGGAAGGGAATGACAGAATATCCTTTGATTAAGGCTCCTCAAACTCCCTGGAAACACGCACAGTATATTATGGGAGTTTGCGCACACATGAATTGATTGATTTGCAGTATGGAACAAATCAAAGACGGAAAGTAAATACCAACAGATGGAACTGGCTGGGAGAAGAAGCAAAGGAGAAACAAAAAAAAAAACGAATCGAAAGAAGTAGTAGTCATAGACACAATTTTCATAAGAAGGCAACGATACATAGGAGACGTAAAAGTGGAGTTGAGGGAAGTTATCCTTGAGAACGGAAAAAGCGAAAACACATTAAGGGGATTTGCTCCTTTTTAAACCTTGTCTATGCTGTCACGAAGGCTACACGAGGAGCTGCAGGACTCCTGCTGTTACTACTATAACGTTGGAATACATAATTGTATAAGCTGTCCTGAGCTACAGAAACAATTACATGAGTCTAATTGATTCTAGCAGATGAAGACGGCGACGTAAGGTGCTCTCTCTTTCTAGTACAAGCTATTAAGACTCCAGTAATGAGACCCAGTAATTAATCCTCCAAGAATAAGCTCTCGATGGAAACAATATTTTAAGAAATTAAACTTTTAATTAATTTGCGAAAGTAAACAGAAAATCGTTTTGAGTTGTTGCAACTGTTTTACAGTACAGAGTTGATTCCTGGAAAGCATTTTAATTTATTTTCGAAAAATGTAGGATGTAACTGCAAGAAGCTCAACAAAACAATTACGCGATTAAAACGGGTGTGACGAAACAGACTGACTGACGGAAAATGGTGTTGGAGTCTACCAACGAAATTTACTCGTTTGAATTTGAGATAACATAAAAGCATGCAAAATAACATTTGCATTTTCGCTGCAGTTAAATTGAACACAAATATAAAAATAGCTAGTTAGGCGGAAAACGGGCAAAAATATATCAGACATCCTGCAGTTCTTGTATATATTTT
>QYTT01083897.1:3641-14825 GCA_006980735.1 Dasypogon diadema
TTGAACTTTTTGCATACATTTACTTTCGATGGAAGTTGGATTAGGGTTGCACTTTAAAAAACTACGAGCAAGATTAGGTAGATATATGTTGTTCTTATTCAGATTAAAGTATAGAGAATCTATTGTATTTTATATTCATTGGCTATATTGGTATTGTTGAAATGCCTCCAACAATATTTTGGAATACTCAATTCAATTTAATTTATATTGACAGATATACTACAATAAGATATTGTCGACCAAGATACAGAAATTACCTTCTATCTGAACTATGCATGGTGGAGTTGTCCTCCGTGTTTAGGCAATATACTACAGAATAGAAAAAAATATATGTATTAGGCTTAAGATAGCAAATATTTATAATTGTGACAAGAAAGTATTTTATTTGAGTTGGAAGAAAGACATCAAGGTTTCGGTGGCTACTATTGGCGACCATTGAAACCAAGTATCACTGCATAGATTTACCTAAATTCGGGAAAAGGTTCAAAATAAAAGAGTCGGATAACTTAATTCATGTTGTTAGAATAAGTCAGATTGTTAGTGGGTAAGTAAAATTTCGTATTAATAAAGTAACTTGGACTAAAAATTATTGTAGATTGCCATCCGAGATAGTAGTTAGTAGTCAAAAAGACCCATAGGATTTCATCCCAATTCTTGGTCCTTCAAGCCGGACAATGCAGTGAATTATTGCTCTGACATCCTTTTTGCCATTATTTTGGGTTCGTCCAAAATAGAGCTTGTGAATTAGAAAAGCGGTAAGGATTTTTCTACCCACTTGATTTTTTCTCGTTTGGTATATGAAATTCAATTTTTACTTTCGAATTTATATTTTAGGGAATTCGTTACCTCCATTTAATTCTAACAATCTTAAACAAGCGTTAGGTACATTTTCCAGCTTCAGCCGTTCTCAGATCAATAGTTGCGAATGAAAATGGATAAAAATGTGTCCGTTTGGACCTACAAAATAGAACGTAATGCCTTTTAAACCAATATTTCTGTGATAAATGAAATGATTAAACTTTCAGTTCATATTCTGACGATTCATACAAAAAGTTAAGACCCTCATACCTTGTGCATGTCCCCTAATGTATTTCCGTATCCGTGTGATGCGTGCCGCAAATATTTCGACATATCGATCAAATTCCTAGGTATAGAGAGGAATGGAAAACGTATATGCGGGGCAAATAAATACACAAAAAATATGGAATTATTTGAAATAGAAGTTTGTCATGTCGAACTAAGGAACTTATTTATACCTCTCACACCTCTTACATGCGTGGCGTTTTTAGAAATGCCTCCGAACATAATGACAAAACCGTGAAAATCAACATTGATGTCAGTGCCTTTGTTCCCATTATATGTTAGGCTCTGCGCTAGAGAAATAATTTGTCTTATGAGCTATTTATAAGTCCTTCCGATTAATCAATCACAACTAAAAACTTTTCGGACTACGTCTCCCTATTGCTTAGCAGATGTTTGTTCGTAGAGTTCGTATAAAACCTAAAATCCATACAAGAATATATGCTTTGTTGCCTCCTTCAAAGTAAATATGTGTAGAGCATTATCATCATGTGACAAATTACGATATATCGATCAAACCACTGGCAAGAGGAATCTGCTTTGAAGGCCCAGAAACATGAAGGCGGCGCGAATTATGCGAGGAGTCATTCTACGCGTTTACGGCCTCCAACTCTGATATGTGCCTACTTAAGAACATATCATAACTCCGATTCGGATTATTGTCGCAGAAATTCCATCTAAAAATCAGTAATATTTCATCTCTGGAAGAAATATCATGGTTTTATTTTGAACAAACTCTTGAAGCGACTTAGATGGAGTTTATATCGCATCCTAAACCGGTAGGGGACCAAAAATATTCTGGAGGCAGGGCGAACATTGAACAATAAAAATTCCACAATAAGCCATAATTTCTGGGAAAAGAAAGCCTTCAAATTATGGTGGTATATTCCAGATCCTTGCAAGTTTATTAAAGTATTAAAAGTATCGATCTGGCACTTAAATTGAATTTAAGACGTAAAATATAACTTCGTTACCATCAGCTGGTCTGCTGTAGCTTTTAATGATTTTTCGTAAATTATTCGTTCAGTGACTCAAGAAAATTAGCGCCGTAATTCGATAAATGGCAATCATTCTGCATGACATGACGTAAAATTCTGCACAAGCATTGAGACGCACGCGACGCTTTGTTGTTCACAGCGAATACTTTTTATGATTAGATTTTCAAAGAAAGTTCTACACTTTTTTTCAAATCAGATTTTCGTCGGGAATGTTTTTAGTATGCTGTCTCAGAGTCGACATAAACAACATTCCTCCATTCGAATAATAATTAAGGAGTCCTCTGTAAAATATTTTGCCTTTGCCTTTCGATAAGCTCGGCTGATGCCAAAGGCCTTTTACGTGATTTCTGTGCCATATTCCATGCTGCCAGTCAAATTTACCTGATTTCACAAAAAAAGCTGGTCTATTCTGTATGCCTATGTGCCTCGTTCAAAGCGCTTTTACCCTGTGAATTGGCCAACTGGTGTGGGTATCAAAGTGGAGCGATCATAGAGTAGTTCAAAATTAGGACAAGTGCCTAAATAATTTCAAAGCACAAGTGTTGAATTCCTAAATCTTTGTACTCGTGCCTTTTTGAAGATGTGTTTCACTGCAAATAACCTTCTTTCGTAATTTGAAATTTTAAAAAGAGATACGCAGTTACACGGATTGTACAGCGGATGGTTCATTAATTCTGCACGTGAAATGGCAAAAATTTAAATATGTCAACGGTTGCGAAATACGTTGCCGTAATATAGCTTAATTGGGCCCCAAAGGCAGGTTTCATGAGCTTGAAAAACTGTACGACAAAATGATAAGTTGGTGGAGGAGGCCTACTTGTTTAATACGAGTTCTTCCACAAAAGACGATTTTATGCCAAGAGTAAACTACATCAATAAATCGGATACTGAATCCATATTAAAATTTAAATTTATTTTTTGGTGAAATGTATTGAAATAGAATTTAAATCAAAGGAAAAATACAAGTTTCAGCAAACGAAAACCGATATATCAACTTATCTTCAGATTATTGTTTTGTGACTATGTATTGAGTGTTTCCAGGTCCAAGTTTATCAGTATGATACATTTATCCAACTAGCGAAGATCAGAATTCAAATATATTTGCAAATCGTCTGAATATAAGTAAGTGATTATTTTTGAAAAGAGATAAATAATAAGGGCACAAGTAAACAACCTTGCGGAACACCTAATCAAACATTCGCACATTATTGATAAACGGGGCAGCCTTCTTTGTGGATAAAATTGGCTTTGCAGTTTCTCACAGTGCAAATCATGGTTAACCAAATGTAAAGCTCTCGAAAAATCGAATTAATCTGTTGGCATCCAAACCTTGTCTGATATTGTTCGTGATTTTCAGCAGTGCAATATTGCAGCTATACCCAGACCGAAAACCGGATTGAAATTCAGTGAGAGACCTTTCGTCAACGAGGAAGTCAATAATTTGCTTGCACACAACGACCCTGAGGATTTTAGATAAAAACTGAAGAATGCTTATGGGTTGGAAGTCCATGGGCAGTCCAGATATTAGGACAGGAGTTCGTAATAATAACAGAGTTTCCCTTAGCAAGGAGCCAAGAAACATTTATCCATCTCCGCATTAAATGTGTTAAGATTGGGCTCCCCGACAAGTAGGCAAGACATGTAATTGTTAGCAGGGTCAGACCATCCATAAGGATAACAGAAGTAACCGAAATTATCTGTATTATAAACAAATTCTAAGAAGTATCTGATCTTATTTGAAAGATGTGTTTCTTTGAAGTCTCTTCCCCCCGGCTGTACAGAGGGAAATCTAATTAGTGTCCTTCCCTTTTTTCTTTTCTTTTTTTCATTCCCTTAAATTGGTACATTTCACGCGTTTATACTTCAAAACCACGTAATTACGAAACGATTGATCGAAAAATTCAATAAAGTTAATAACAGTTAACTGGGGATCCTTACCACCAGCTCAGCTGTCTCAAAATCGATTCCCATACATTTGTTCAACAATTTCAATTACTTCAATATTGTATAACGTGTTGTATCTACACATCAGTATGTCACAGCAATATAACATGCTCTGTGAAGATCTTAAAAACTGATTTCTGTGGAAAATGTGGCAAAAATACATCTCAGTCATTTAGGTTGTACTTCAAGAAGGAATCACTTTCATATAAAGGGAGCGACCTGCACGAAGAAATTCCCCTTCTCTATACGCCTGCCAATGTGGTTTCTCCCGCACAGATTTCCTTTCAAGTTTCATTAATTTAAGATGCGGGTTCTTCTGATTATCTGTTGCTGGAAGGGGTTCCTCATTTTACTTACGATCGATATATTCTGCCCCTTTTCAGATTAATTTTAATTTCTTAAGATTTATTTTGTCCCAACACAGCCACAACTGTCGTAATCATATCGATGAGCTCTTAAGGTGTATTCCAAAGAATTTTTTATCTTTCCTATCTTGTAGGTGTTTAGTTTAGCTTTTAAAGTAATTACAGGTAACTTTGCAGCATTTTAAAATGTTACAAATTGTCTTAGCTGCATACGATAGTGAAAATTGCGTGGTTTCTGACCCTAAGGCAAACCCTTACTGCATATGTTTGTCCTGTATTGTTCTTGCGGCTTTCCACTGTAGAAAATATAAAATTGCAATATTAATGGAATATCATATATTCCATACTGGCCGTGAAACTTAGTTATAGATCATTTCTACGGACTTATTTACGTGCCCCTGTAACGAATTTTAAATTAACATAAACTAACATCAACTTAACTTTCTTGATTCCGACTGTTCCGCTCAACCCGAAACTTTACATGCTTAACGTGTACATGGATCACTCACAAAGTTATACAACAGAGTGAATTTTAAAATGAAACTTTTGTTACAATTCTTCCAGTACTTGGCACAAAATTCCATTCGTTTGAGCCAATTAGAAAAGCTTAGCTTCCAACTTTCCTCATGTAACTCTGGAATTTTTCTTCGAAACGATAGAATGGTCGATTTTAGTTGCCTGGGGTTTTAATTTTACTGATTTAATTTGTTGTTCACTTTAATCTCTAGGTTCTAGCTTTTGCGCACTTTTATTTAGTATTGATTAGTGGTATTTCGTCCCTTCCTCACAGTGAAATTTTACAGACAAGATAAATTCCATGTATGTATATAAAAATCATTCTTATTTACTCTTGTCGATATTTCAATCAGCATTTTAAATATTTCAAAATATTTTGGACATCCAAATATTTAGTAAGGTAGCCTGGTATAATCAAATAAAAAAAAATGCAGAAATGATCCTGAAATCGAGAAAAGTGAAACCAAGTTACACACAAGTTTTCCATTCATTTTTTCCTACTCTTTCTACATCTATTGCTGTTCCATGTCTCTTTTAACTAGCAAAAGTATGGTGTAATATTTGTTTTTGGGAATGCAGTCATTCTGGTATTATGTGAAATGACTGAAAACATATAAAAAAATGTCATGCCAACCATAAATGATCTTTCGGTAAAATAGAAGTAAACGCAATTGTCGAAATATTCAAGAATTCCCAGCAGCGTATAAAGTATCTCAATTACAATGCGAATGGTAATAGAAAGCCATATACAGGAATTATATGTAGTTGGGATGTAATTAATCCTTTTTGGAATGAATTACACCTTAATTCCTAATTGGAAAAAGTAATTAAGGATTTAAAAGCTTAACTTCTGTGAATATTTTTAGTAAGTACATGGAATTAACCTGTGGAATTAAAATTGGAATTAAGAAAACTGATTTAATTGTAAAAGGAATTATAGATTACAATTTCACACGAGTATAGCAAAACTTTTATATACGTTATAAGTATAGAGAAAAGAAGCGAGAGAATTCTATTTTCGACTGCAGTTTTAAGTACGATATAAATTATGTAGTATGACAATTCATTTTAAAAAATTTTACAACCAACGAACATTTTTTGTAAGAATTTAAAGATTTTTGATCTAATTTTTGCCATTCATTTCAAGTTTTACCTCGAAGTGCTGTTATCGTTTTATATTTTCATGTTTCTGTATTCAATTAAAATGAAATGAATTATTTAAAGAATGAATTAGCGTAATTGTTTTTATTGCTAAATCAATTCTTTTAATTCCAATTCTAAATCCATCAATATTAAAATCCATTTTATGATGCAAATATTTAAAGAATTAAAATTTATAATTTGATGAATTACTTTTTGTAATTAGGACTTGAAAGTTAAGATTTTGTTGAGCTGTGAAATTCTCTGATTTCTTTTATAGCGAAATCGTACGGATATGTCGTAGATCTATCCATTTAGAGTAAACTTGGAAAAAATGATTGAGAAAACAACACCTTAGCATAGCTTAACCTACTTGAGATATTGTTTTCGATGCGCATTTTTACTTAGAGCTCTTGCTTGAGCTCTTTGCTTGTGTCTCCCAGTTGTAATAAATGATGTAAGGGCGTTACGTGCAGCATTTAACAAACATGCAATCTCGTCTTCTTTTCTGTGAATAGGAATTGAATAAAATTCATTGCAATTACCGTGGATGTCTATAGACTATAAAGGGCTGGAACTCTCAGAGTGCTATTGATCCTTCCCTTTTCAAGATTCTCTAATCACAAATTTGTCGCATGTCGGCCAGTTAACTATTCAGAATTTTGTTATTTATAAATCCATAATGAAGGTCAGCCCTTTCATATTTTTGATTTCACTTGAATATTTTCATTGTCTCAAATTTGCAACCCTTTCAGCAGCTTTCACCCACACAAAATTTTAGTTTAAAACTCAGGTTTAACTTCCGAAATTATTGAAATGCCTTCATTAGAAGTTTCCACGTGTAGCATTTTATAATTGTTGAAAATATGAACTTTGCCATTAACAATCTCATCTACGTTTTATTTTGTTATTTTGCACGTGCAGAGCTGCAATCTGTTTTCTCCCACTTACCGAAGCAGTTGTGGAAAATTTTTCATTTTCTTCATACACAATTTTCTAGCTAAACTTACGAATAGTGAAAAAGAAGGATCAGGATGCAAAAAGTGCAATAATAATTGTTGTTTGTCTCACACTGCATACCTTTTTATAGTGCTTTCGGAGTTTCGGTCCACAATTTTCAGTTTTTTGCGAAATTTAATTTTCCACCGTAGATTCCATGAAAAGTTTTGAATAAATCGAGGTCAAAGCATTCTTTTAAAAACTGAATTGAAAAGGGTACGTTCATTTCCCGACTGAGATAGTATCAGTATAGTGTGACTTCGTCAAACTGAAGCCCATTGTTAAATATCACAATTGTCTTTCTTCTCAGATATTGTGGCTCTAACTGAGAAATATTTACCAGCTTTCTCTTTGACATTGCAAGTATTTTTAGGTCTGTTCGTGTTTGGAACGCACTTCTCAGTGGGTGCCATAGATACTGGGTATTTTTATCTTGTCTATTAAATATGGACTTATTGGAAAGATATTTTTAGGAATATTTGACAAATTGTGGGCATTTTGGTTTATGGAAATTCTGGTAAATTATTTCAATCTACTCGATTTATTCGGATGACCTGCATCTCAGAAACACTCTTTTAGTTTTCTATTGAGGAAAATTCATTAGAAAACCACTTAAAATCATTGAAGTGCATAAGCAAACAAAGCAAACAAAACTGGTAAAGTCCTATACACACTCACTTGGAAATATTACAGAATGGTACACATCAATCAAGAAGCTCCAGCTGAGGGCGGTAGCCTCAGCAAACCCTGAGAACCCACTCAGAATAAATTGGGCCAATTCTATCTACGTTAAGTGGTTTTTGGTGAACGATTTAGTTTGTTTGAACCAGATTCTCTTATATGTATTTGGGATACGCTTTGGCATCAAGTTCAATTTAACAAACTTTCAGTTTAGCTGACTAAAGTGGAGTCGAATGGCAAATACTATGGTACTAGACTGCAATAGCATTTATTCCACACGTGCGAGCATTGCAACGAAAAGCTCACATTCACACGTTATTTTAACTCAATTTGCTACAACAACAACAACAATACATCTATCGGTTGGTGATAAAGTGGTTAAAGCACTTGAAACGAGACAATTTTTTAGCACAACCCAGCTCGTGTAGAAGGAAACCCGATATCTTTTTGTATTTGCTCTAAGAGCTCATCCTTAATGCTTTGCACGTCGGAATTTTTCTTTACAGAAATAAAATGGAACTTTTTGTACTGCTTTGCAGAGGGTTTTAACTTGTGGAAATGCAATCTCCTTGAAGCAATCTTAAAAAATTCAAGAAATGGTATGAATTTATTTCTGTTAAGGAAAATACTTTTTTTTTTGTTTTCGTAAGAACCTTAGCAAAATATTTTTATACTTTATTATCACAAATTTACATAATAAATAAATAGAAAATTTTTTCTAAATTCCACATTACAAGCACTACTATGCTAGGCTGTAAAATTGCTACGAACACCCCAAATTCATATGAAAAAGTAGCCGTCAATATTTCGAAGTTTTTGTTTTTGCTAAGGGTGCAGGATCGAAAGAGTCACTCAAATTCAGGCTATTGCTAGAGCCATTGTTCATTCACGCGAGGATAATCCCCTCTTGTTCACAGTGTGGTTGCCTTATAAGTTGCGTGAGGAAGGTTGACTCTGTGACTCTGTACGTTTGCTTGTCAACTTGAAGCTTGTTTTTCCTTTAAGTGATGGAGTCATTTGACTCCTCACATATCCTCATCTTCAGTAGCTTCTTCTCTAACTGGTACGCTGTCGTTGAGCGAGATCGACTCCAAGACTTTTAGTTCCTCCTTTGAATCGATCGATTCAGAAAGCATTGAATAGCAGCTTACTAAATCCAACTTAGCCGAACCCCAGGAATAATATTCTCGACGGGTCCTCATCTGTGAATATTGATGATTTGAAAATTATTAAATTCATTCTCAACTATGGGAAGATTATCGAAATGTTGCCCATAGCACAAGGTGTACATATTTTCAATAGAGAAATTCTTATATTTTACTTGCTTTTACGACTGGTGGGTCAATCATGGTCCTTCGAACCGGATGCGTATGTTTATCATTTTATTGCAAATAAATAAATATATAAATGAATGTTGAGGAGAATGATGAGCTTGATTTTTTTATATTTATTTTTA
Source organism: Dasypogon diadema (assembly GCA_006980735.1). NCBI lineage: Eukaryota > Metazoa > Arthropoda > Insecta > Diptera > Asilidae > Dasypogon > Dasypogon diadema. The sequence continues at coordinate 12,821 of QYTT01083897.1, forward strand.
CCTCTCGGTATAGATATAGATAAATTCGTTAACATGTTTGCTAGGGAAAACTTTACTTTTATTTATATCGTGCAATCTTTCTCTTTTAACTCGCGTTGAGTAAGAAGAGCATACATTCTATATGAGTTTTTAAATATAGAAAAATAGAGTATAAATCTGGTTCGAAGGACCAATGTATACAGTTATAGCAAGAACATAACAAATTATATTGCGACCTCATTTACTTCACTTACCACAGGAGAAATTGGGGAAAAATGTTCATTTAGATTACAGAACTCTGTCTAGATTTCATTTTATTTCACTTCTTAATTGTTATCTACATTTTCTAAAAGTTTTGTTTGAAACTGCACTGTCAACCATATTGCATGATCATGTACACCTTAATATCACTTCACATCTCAATTTAAAGAACAGAATTCTCTCGAAAGCTCATCCACGTTAATATTTAAACAACGTTATTTTACGGCCTCATTTCTTAAAAAATAAATTTTATATCCAGACCAAGCATGCATTTTTCTTTTTTATGAATTTACATAAAAACAACTCATTTGGAATTTGATCAACAAGAAAATGTTTTCCATTTCTGTAGGAATAGCGATAACTGAGTGAATTATTTATACTTTATGGATCACATCCTTGTGCTTTAAAGCAAGCATTTCTTCCAAAACCTTGAGATGACGTAAGAACATCCCAGATCCTCTTAAGCCACTGCCTAGATAGTCAATTATTTCTACTCGGTTTATTTTGCGGAGACAAATTCGCTAAACCGAATCTATTTTTAACTTTTTTAATATTTAAATACCGCAGACTTTTTCACTCCTTTCCTCCTTTCCTCCTTTCTTGCAATCCATAAAAATTCGATAAGGCATGACGTCACTTACTTCGCAAATAAAAGCTTTCTAAGACCCGTCTTCCTGCATTTTATGAAGAAAATTTCTATTTACTCTCATATTCTTGTCAATGGCCTTCAAAGTGATGAATATATAAGTATAGAAGAAACATACCACAAAATTCAAGGATTCAGGACCTATACATGCAGAGAGTCGCATGATTTACTCATTTTCGTGTATTGTACTTTTACAGTCGTTGCTCATTTTATCTGCACCCTTGTGAGCTAGAAATGTCTGTTAAATTTGCAACCCTCCTTTGCGGGAATCCTTTCATTCTGGTGGCATCCAATGGAGTCTTGGGAGGACTGCGTTTGGCGTTCCAATGCAATTAAATCAGGTTGTTTTGCCGATTGGATATTTATCATCTTCCCGCAGACAGTTTTATTACCCTTTTGAAGCACAGACAAATTCATTGCTTAGGGTAAATGTGATTACATGGGATTTCTTGATAATTGTTTGAGTTATGGAAATGGATGACCAGAGAAATAACCTTTAATAAATATAGAGAATGAAAATAGAACGGCTGTCAATACCCTGGTAGAGTTTCTCTGGTCATAAAAGGAAATTTATTGCCACTTTATTGGAAGAGTTTATGTTGGGGCCTGTGGTCAATTTTGGTCTTAAAAATATTTTGTTTTTATGCAATATGCATTTTTGTATTTGTTTTTAATATTTCGTTTGGTGCTTTTAAGTTTCAGGCTTTTGCTCTTTTAGTTAAATTCAAAACAATTCTCCTCGAATCCATACCATAATGGACATAATGGACTGAACTGAAAAAATATGCCAGAAGTTTTATTTTAGACAATGTCAATTTTTCCTATAACGAACCGCTTCTTGTTTTCAGAATTACATGATTTATAGCTACAGTTTGTAACCGGGTTTTCATGGGAAAATTGATTGTAATAGAAAAAAGAGACCCAATTAACTATTCCTCATATATTTTCTTTATAACCTGCCTACTATAAACGTCTTTTGCGGCCGCTCCTATCTATACCAATCAATCCATAAATTTCACACGATAAAAATTTCAATTTTACACCAAATAATAATTTTGAAAAATTCTAAAATTTACAAATCAATACTTAAACTCTCCCTTTCCTCTGCCTCCTTCTCCT
>QYTT01083904.1:0-17002 GCA_006980735.1 Dasypogon diadema
ACATGCATACGGTTATTTGGATGTATATCAGGCAGTGGATTTTATCAATTTGGATACACTTTGATTTATAAAAACTATAAAATTTGCAGCCTTTTTTCAGCCTGGATGAGTTCAGATTGATTGAAGAAAATTACTGATGATATCTTGTTTCAAATCGTTTTGTATTTGGTGATTAATAATGTAAGTAATTTCTTTAGGAGTTGGGTGTAACTGAAGATGATGAACATTGTCTTCGCCTAAAGGAAGTAGGAAGGAATATTAGAGGATAGAACGTGTAAGAGAGCAGGGATAGTTCGTTTAAAACCGCATAACCATATAACCGTACAAAGTTTAACAAATAACTCCAGAGGTAGCACTCCAGAATTATGGAAAAATGATAAAATCAAATTTTGCCTATTTTTTAGGCTAACACCAAACCCAGTCTCTTTTGATACTTTTTTTTTAAGTGAGACTAACGGCTCGGTAAGATTTGGCCAGGGTGCTGGGCTTTTCCTTATCCAGTGTACAAAGACTACCCTGACATCTCTACGAATTAAGGGTATATATCCTAAAGATTTCGAATAAAGATGCGAGTAATTTTTCAATGTTCTGCTGTAGTAACGCCGGGTAGATGCCATTTCTACCAGAAGATTTGTTTTGTTTGAAGGTGCTTTATTTTGTTGGGGGGTAAAGGTTTTCCCATGACATTAACTGGTAAATCCATTGCCTCTATGGAAGTGGATTTCTATTCTGTAACGCCTTTCGGACGTCGCTTTAGAAGAGTTTCTATTATATTTATTTTTTTATACATAATTAAAATTAGGAATGAATTTGTTAGGAACGGATAAATATGCAACAGTACATTGTAGTGTAATTGGTTTTTAATTCTCATTTTTACATATCAGTTGTTTTTCGAATGTAGATGTAAAAAAAGGAAAACAAAAAATATGAAATATCCTTTTCGTCCGTTTAGTATTCTTTCTGATTTTTCAAGCAATCGTTAGTAAGATTGTTTTGGGACATCACAAGCATTAAATATGTATAAAATGTTATAAATTTTGATGTAAAATACTCAAAGTACAATGCACGTCTTAAAAGTGTAACCACTGAAGAGGCTGAAGGTTACTGGGTTAAGCATTTGTGATGGGAAATTCGCAAAATCGTGCCTGGAAAGAGTAACGATGACTAATATTAATTTTAGTTAAGATGAAATAAAATTTGAGATTTTATTACATACATAGGTACGTAGTACTTCCTTTTTCGAATGTAATTAAGATATATCTTTTATTGCACTCAATTTTTTAGTCACACTTATTTATGTCCCACTATCTGTCGGTGTGTTGACGATAAATTGTATCGAACCAACCAACCAGAAAGATAAAGTCGCTCTTTATTACACGACTGGGAACTGAAAAAAGCTTAGAAAACGACATTTATTATGTACACAGTGCTAATACAATGTAATGAACGACTAGATCGCAAATATTGTTTAAAGCCTAGAGTAATCTTTTCAGTTTTTCAGAATCTCTTTGCCGAATGCGTTAAGTTGAGAAAATGTGTATATTGCGTGCCATAATCTATAAATCTGCAAAGTTAGTTCTATGTAGAAAAAAAAAGTATCGGCCTAAGCTGTTACCAACTGAAATAAAGTAATTTATATTTTTTACAATTTCGTTTGTATGATATCCGGCGAGTGTGGTTAACAACAAAACAACAAAAACAACAACAAAAAAACACAATTCGCAGTTACCGTCACCGCCTTCAAGAAAAAAGTTAATTCTTATAACAAGACAATTTCCCTTTCCTCAAGGCTGCACTTGAAACTGATTTTCTGACTTTGTAACATGCATCGTTTCCATTGAATCATAAATTTACATAAAACAGCGAGTGGAACATTAATAATTCTCATTTCTTTTTCATTTCAGGTACATACGGCCATAATTCCTGTAATTTTTGAATGAATTTTACGCTTTGGTTACTACTGTGTGCAAGTGCAGAGCGAAACACCTTAATCAGGTAAATCTATTAAATTCTCAACGCGTAATTACTGCCACTGATCAAATATCTCCGTTAGCCTCGGTAATTATTTTTAGAACTTCAGCTGCAAACAAAGCTTAATTTTTTTTTTACTAGATTAATCCGCCAAGGACGTCATAGCCTGCGGTAATATGAGATGAGCTCATGTTCGAACATAATAGCAATGTATAGCATGTTGGTGGAAAGCGGAAATGCTCCCTGGATGTAGTGTGTATCTTTTCATCTTTATCCGTGTCAGATATTTACATTTTAGTGGAAATTTCTGATATAATTTGCAACTTTTGTTGATATAGTATTTCTCAGAAGTCGTAATATATCTAGCAAATAAGATAAATTACCCCAACTGCATTGCAAATAACATTCTGACAACTTGAATCACGGTTATAGGGGCAGATAGTTTGCATTGTGATGGAAATATAATATTTTTGGAGGTTATATAACATGTGGAGACCTATTTCAATAGATGATGAAATTTTGCAACTGCACCTTAAAATGAAAGTAAAACTCGTTCTGACCGGTAGTCGTTGGCACGATTGGTATCTTCGATTGCAGATATCTATCCTCAAAGGCATTAGCAGCACCTTCTTCTATTGAGAAGTTATAATAGATACTCATTAAGTGCCGACTGATTCATCATCATTCCTAAATGGTAAAGTTCAGAATAAAATTGAAATGTCACATAAATGTTGTGCGCATAGCACAATTTCTGAAGTTGATTTATGTTCTGTGCCACTCTCACTGAAATTTTTGTATTTTTATCGTCAAGATAAAAAATATCTGGAGGGAAAAATGAAACAGAAAAAAAGTGCATGAGGAATAAGTAAACTGCGGCAGGCTGTGAATTTCAGTGATTAGATAAATTTGGACTTTTTGTTTTTCTTTTCTTTTTTTGGAGCACTTCCGTTTAACTCGCATATCTTTACTATTCATTACATGAGCGCCGTTGCTTTGTATCTACAATTTTTGGAAGAAGTTGTAGTAGCCTTAAATACTAGGGTCAAGTAATTTGCATGATAATATAGTGAGGACATCGACAACAAAAAACAAAAGCACCTTCTGAGGAGGCGGAATTTCGATGAAATGCATACTTGGATGCACTTAAAAAAATTTCATAAATAACTTATCGCCAGCAAATTTATAGACTACTTATTCGCTGATTACAGGCTTACAGACTGGTCCGAGAGCATTCGAAAAATCCAAGGTGTTTTGTAATTTTGCGTTTTTTATGACTTGAACAACGTGTTCGGGGAACGTGATTGCAGAAGCCTTCTCTCTTCGTACCCGTATCCGTACAGGTATCTGTTGTAATAAATACTGAACATCTGCCGAATGGTACTCGTAAATGTTGAAATATAAATTGGCTTTTTTCTCCAGTGTGCCTTGGAGTTAATTGCTTTGAAAAGACAAAGTGATTGTATTGAAATATTGAGAAACCTTTAACCTTACTTTTATCTCATGTTATAATATTTCGGTCAATTGGAGTTGTTACCTTCATGTAGAATGTTATAAAGTTCTCAGTATTACTGTGGGTGCTTCTTTACCTTACAGTTGAAAAAAACAGAAATTCGAAAACGTTATACCAAGATTAATTCCGCATTCGAATGAAAGAGTGTAACTGACCAAAGGATACCTAAATTTCTTGAGTAAATAATACATATATTACATGTACATTATAAGGTTAGGCCTTTGTACACGTTGCTTTAATAAATTATTATTAATTATTATTACTACTCCCTGCGATTCTATATGAGTTTTTTCGACAGTATTTAAATGTTTCTTAAGCAATATTTTTATCGGAAAGGAAAGGAAGAAGTTTTGCCAGAAGAGGTGGGAAATGTAGAAAATCACAGCTAGAATTCTATGATATTTGATTAGAAATCATTGAACGCCCAAAGAGAGCTCCCAAATATGGCTTAAAGGGACATGTAGGTGAATATAAGTCAAAAAGTCAAAAAAGCCCATACTTTCCTGATTCAGAGTGTATACTAGTTATATTATACACGTCGTATATATATTTACGTACTTTGTATTAACTTAAATCTCGCAAAGTGGTGACATGAAAGTAGAAGATGTTTTCGAGTGTTCTTACGTTTACTTCATCCTAGCGTCTACGTCGTTATTTCTTACATTTCACCTGGCTCTCCTTCTGAGCTGTATGCTATGGCTTCCCAATTCGCTTCAATGTTCGTTGATGGCGACTAATGTTTAAAACAGTTTTGGGATGTCCCTTGATCTTGTTCTCTTTGCGGATCATGTGGGCACTTCGGTGCAGGACAGTGTTTCTACTTTGCTGCCTGAGACGAAACACCTTTCTACTGTTAATGTTCTATTTTTTTTAATTCCACAACCTTAACATCTGTATCTCCGAATAATTATTGTTATAACTTTAAAAAAGCTGACTTTTCTCCAATTAATAAGTGAATCTTTTTTTATAATTGGAATTTTATCAATTATCGCGTAGTTATTAGTCATGGATCGTTCAGCAAGACATCTCAACAGCTTGAAGAATAAAACATGAAAGAAGTTTTGCTCCTCGAGGAGCAATGTTGATTATCTCACTGACCCTAATCTTACTTTAATTATTGGCCGCTTGTTAAAATTATGAACAGTCCTGTAGATTTGTTAACTCTGAACGTAGGAAAATCTCTGTGACAATCTCCTTACTCTTCAAATCTTTCATTTTATTATCATTTTTTCATTTTATTTTCATTGGAAGCCTTTACCATCATCTTTCCAACACGTGTTAATTAAAGGGGCATCCACTATGACCGATTTGTTGTAATATTCCCTTGAGGCAGGTGAACAAGTCGATTGTATTTTTACAAACTATACACAGGATTAATCATCGCATTCTTATCTACAACCTATCTGTTTTCGGGTTTGCTTCTTGTTTTCTGAACAGTTTGGTAACATTTAGTAACAAAACATCTGACGTACCTCAGGGTAGCCATCGAGGCCTTTCGTCCTATCACCATTGATCTAAAGGATCTCTTTAAGGGCCTTCACGTGCAGATATACGTAAGATATGCAGGAGATCTTTAGATGCGGATATGCGTTTTGATATTGAAATAAAAAACACTTTTTTCAACGATATTTCTTTAGATAACTACTACAAAAAAATCTTGGATTTACTATATGAAAGTATACAGCTTAATTGTAAATCACATTTTTTCAATTAAGAAATTGCAGGTTTTAGCTCTAAATTTAGATGTTTTTTTTTTAGCTTCAGCCGCAAAAAAGAGACTTACGATAAGTATTAAATAATTTCAAAACATTAATTAAATCAGTCAAACCAGTTTCAGGATATTTTTGTCATCGATTAAGAAAACAGCTTTTTTACATTAAAAGCTTTTTTTAAAGTAAAACCATTTATAAATGCTTTAAACATTACAAATTGAAGATATATGTAAAAAAGTCGATATACCCGAATAGCTTTTTGGTATAAAAGAATCTAAATTTATGGCTTGCATATTCACCTTTTGATATGTTTTTTTTTCTTATTGACCTTGTCTGGTATCTTGTTTTGCAGATACATTTCCAGTGAGATGATTGCAATTTAACGACCGAGACGCGTCAAGAGGCGTAGGATACTTCGTTTATTTTATGATACAAATTTAAATTATTTCTAATTTAAGTTGTGTAATCTGTACACCTACATATGATTGAAATATGGAATTATATGAAAGATTTTACGATATAATTTTTGACGATTGATTACAATCTCAAAACAGTTGAAAATTGTGTTTCAATCAATAAAAAAGCGCATTCACTCTTTTGAGCTTCCATTACAGTAATGATAACAAATATATAGAGTTTTGCACCAGACTACTCAAATCGGTCTCAAAGGATCCAGACAGACAAATGACTAGATCGTCCGCATGAACCGGCTGCTATGCTTTACTATAGTCATTCTCCGCAAGTAGATACAGAAGATTTTCCATCAGCGAGAACGATTGCATAGGCCATAAAATACCACCCTGAGAATTTTTCCCTCTCTGTGCTTGTAACATCTCATTCGGAGACACTTTCCAATGTTACTAACAAAAAAGGGGTCAAACTTACTGGTTTGTTTGATTTGGCTGTTGTGCAGTCACCCTTAGGTATAACCACTTTGACCTTTTGTTATAGCTCTCAAAAGCAAATACGCCCAGAATAGATGTGTTGATCTAGACGCTGCTGCGCCCTTATCGAGACTTTCCCATCCTTTGGCATTACGTCAATGAAATTGAACTTCTTTTTATCTTAGATAATATAATATAATAATAATAAGATAATATCAACTACCGATACTTTGGAGTAGCGACACTTTGTTTGTTTATCGTTACTTCTTAAAGCATATTTCTGATTGTTCTTTGCGTTCAAACCTTTATTAGAGGAAGTGATTTTTTACGTAATTCTCTTTAGTAACTGGAGGATGAAATTAAATCATTATATCATATTTTCCAAGAGCAGTAGATATAAGATAATAGCAATAATCACAAAACGATTTTCTGAATCATGGTTTTTCCATAGAGAATGCATCTCAGAATTTAAGTAATATTTTCCTATAACCCTGGCAAAATGGAATACCAGAGATATTTTCTGGTATGAAATCCCAACTACGACGGAATTACAGGTTTCGAATTTATTTGAATTCCAGAGGTCATGAAATGTATTTCCTCTTAAATTTTAAAATACCTGCAAAAGATTCGTTCCGCTTGCCTTGCTTGACTTTTAATCCGACAGAAAAAAAAATAATAAAAATTATAAAAAAAAGCAACAATGAAATTTCAGAGATCTATTTTTGTACACGGCTGAATCTCAGGTATTCCATTCAAGTCCAAAAACAGATAGAAAACAAACTTCAGTCCAGTCACAATGAACTGCTAAAGCAGCGGAGAGCAAGTGTAGTGCATTTTTGGTAAATAAACGTTAGCAGAGCATTGCAGTAAAAAGTATCTCAAACAATCGATGACACAATCTTTTCCATGAACTGTTTTCAGCATTTCTTTCTTTATGCAAAATTATTATCCTGAGAAAAGTATTCATCTTCTTGACAAATAAAAAAAAACTTTTATTCGAATTTTCTCTAACTGAAATTTTCAGGAAAAAGTTTCTCCCATTTTAATTCCATTCAACAACGGACCCTTTTCAATGGAAGTTGCGAACTTAATGTGATCCGTGTGCAAAGAATTAGTTCTCTCCCCCTTCCGACCCCCTACTTGAACTAAGCTGTTTTCAATCTTCTACATTTAAGTAGAAAATATATTTCCACTCCGTCTTCATCTGTTCGAATTCCAACAAAATGAACCCGATGTCAACGTTTTTCGAATTCACTTTCATGCAAGAAAGGAGAGGAAATTGGTACAGTTCCGAGTGTGTCGCGGCATTCACGGAATAATTTGAATTATTTTCTGAAGTTTGTAAAAGCGCGAAGACGACTTAATTGAAATTCAATGTAATTATAGAGGCACTTGCCAGCCAAAGAAATGAGCAATGATTGCCTAATTATTATGCTAATAAATGGCGGACGTTAACATTTAACGGGAATTAACTTGTGGCATTAGCTTATGGGTGTGGCTGTATAGAGTCCTATACATCAACTCTGAAGAAAATTAACTACCATACGTGGCGTGTTGAGACCGAATACAGGTTACCTCTTGCAGCATTTACCAGCACCAGGTGAACAAAGTGTGGTCTGGTGTGAAAAAGACTCATTCAAAATCATTTAGCGTGATATTTGAATTTGAATTTAGAAAATGTTTGCGTAAACAGAATCCGGTGAAACTGGGATATGAACGGCTTCAGTTGTAGAAAACACTGACGCTTGACATGCTGCTCAACCCGGCCTTGTTCAATCTATGCGATGAGTTTATATTGTTAAGCTATAGACACCAATTAGTAATAGATTTACCAAGCGGGACCCACCTAATACCTTCTGGAGATGTGGTCATGCTGAGTTTGCGAATTTTTTAAAATAATGATCATTCAGAAGATGATGTAATGAGATATAAAGCAAATAATTCCTTGTTGATTGTTAGTCATACGTAGGAAAAACAAGGGGAATGTAAATATGTTATGGATTAAGATCTCTTCTTTGTAAGTAGAATACAAAATGCAAAAAACGACTCGTCCATTATATCTTATATCTCACTTATGACATTAAAATCGGTTACGAAATTTCTCCACAATTGTTTAATGACCTGGTTTCAATATACAATCATTTGTGACGATGGACAAATCCGTTTTCTTCAGGAGTATGTCGAGCACTTACTCACACGTACATTTCTCCGTACCGGAAACTAATAACACAAAATATTGCGGGGATAGTTACGCTTGATATCTCTAAAGCTTTCAACGGAGTCTGGCACTCTGCGCTTTCATCCAAACTCCCAGCATTTGGTCTTGACCTCTCTCTTCTGACCTGGATTGGAAATTTCCTTTTTGACCATTTCATTCGCGTCACTTTGGACTCCAACGCTTATAATATCAATGCCGGTGTGCCGCAAGGCTCTGTATTATCTCCTATTTTCTTTCTATTCCTCAGTCTCTTATTACTCATTTCCAATCCAATTCACAGTTTTGCTGAAGACTGCTGACTTTCATGGGAATGCTACTGATAATAATAGAGAACGTATGATTGCATCACTCAACGACGATATCAGTAAAATTCTCGCTTGGGGCAGGGCGAATTTATAACCTCATCTCATAAGTTTAGTTTTACTAGGTACTACGAATAAGCTTGTGTTGTCGTGCCGGTGGGGAAGAAGTTTTCTACCAGTTTCCAGCGGCGTTCCCTAGGGTTCGATCCTTGTACCACCACTTTTTAATTGCGTTAATTATAAGCTACTTGAGAATATTAAATTCTGCATTATACTATATTCACGCGGATGATGTCCAATTGTACTGTTCTTGCCCATTGGGATTGTTTGAGGACCTGGTTCACAAAATCCATGAGAATCTTGCTGCAATCGAATCATAATTCATGAGAAACAAGTTGATTCTAATAGCTTCAATTGTCACCTATAAATCCGATAATAAGACTGCAAAGATTCATGGAAACCACTTCTAAGCATATGGATGTGAAGTTTTCAGTAATACAGATGGTGCATTATTGAAGAAAATACATAATATCAGTTTTCACTGCACCCTCAAAACTTTCCTTCAGTCCCGGTCATTATGATTTCTCAAAAATAAAAATCTTATTTTATCCTTGGTTTATCTTTCATGACTACCTTCGTTATTCTGTGGTTTCTTTACAATCATCTTCAATTACATTTTCATGTTCACTATTTACCATTTGTTACGATGTGTTCGATAACGTATTTAGTTTTATTTGATATTTCGAACAATCCTTTAATCATCCATGAAATAGTTCATTTAATGCAAAACAATTGTTTCCAGGCAATAGTCACCCACATTCTATGTGGGAAGAATGGCAAAATTTTCTCGAGTCTAAAGATTTTTACAATTTTACCCTCATAGAATTTGTGGGAATCGTTTCATAAATTTCCCAAAAATTGCTCCTTATTTAGACACATTCAATAAGCATCAAGTTAAGTTTATGTAGGGAAAAGGTTCAACACTACAACTTTTCTCTATATTCTGTACCATTTCTTCCTGAATAAATTAAAGAAATTTTCAGAAATGCTATTTTGGGTTTCACTTGAGCTTCGTCAAAATCATGAAAAAAGAAAATAATTATCTGTGGTTTGTGTGAAATTCATAGAGTCCATTGTTATTCTTATCTACGATAGATACAATGCGTATATTGTTGCTTTTATTTCCTTTTTTTCTGTAAGAGGGAGATATTGCTCAAACTCTTCTATCAAAGCAATCCATTGTACAAAACTCTAATTGGTAGGATTTGGATTACTCCCCAGGTTCTCCTGCCTACTTGATGAAAGAAAGTGAATCCTGTGGAGATAAGTAATTTTTCTGTTTAAGGAGCAGCCAAGTCGAATAAGTCTTTCCCATACTTAGCGAACATTCTCAAAAAGGGGTCCTGCTATTTTGCTAGGAATTAGCATTTCTACAGGTTGTCAAGCATTTTCACCCTTTTAGATTGCTTCTCTTCTCACTCTTCTCACTTTTTGCTTCTCTGAATCAAATCGTTTTCGGATGGAATGGAAATTATATGACAATTTTTATTCCCCTTTGATAATTTTGTAATATGGTCAATTTCATTATACATTTTTTGAGAAATTTGGAAGTTTTTGGATGGAACTGAGAGCAACTCTGGTTTTCATATAATTACTACCCTTTTAGCTTTCTACTTTTACTTTTTACATCGATTCTGTTATTAATACGTACCTGAAGTGCAGTGAAATCTCATATTGCTCACCTCATTGCACTCTATCTCAGATTCCATTTCATTAAGCCGCTTTTAAATATTTCATCCACAAAAGGACAATCTCTGGAAATATTAAGGTAAATCATTTATTTACATTCCGAAATATTCCCACAGAAAATTGTAAACATTAATCATTTGAAAAAATGCAGTGAGCAAAAGTTTTAATCCCCTTGCATTTTCCTGTAAATCTCCAAACATTTTTTTTTCATTCATTTATCCTTGCATTCGTGTTTTTTTCAACTTTAAGCCTCTACCTAGCAAACAGAGTGGGATGTAGTGAATTCTACCAACACAAAGGCAAAGTAGTTTACTTAAGGTTAAGAGCTCCAAGATGAAATGTTCAGATACAAAAAAAGATTGGGGAGGGTGAACTGGAATTGAGCAACGTGAAATATTTATACCATGAGTATGCAAATCGGCATCGTAATAGAAAGGAAGACTTTATGAATTTTTGCATTACTCATGAGGGGCAGAAAAGAAAATAGCTGCAAAATTTCCTGCTGGAAAATTTTTTTCCATAAATGTGTAATTGCAGATGGTAGGAATGTGATTCAGAGTAATTCAATTATTCGCGGATTGTCACTTGATAATACCTACCCTGAAGTGGTGCATGTGAGTGGCAATTTTCTTTTTACTGGAGAATTTCATTAAACCTTAATACCAGGTGCTTTTAGTGGGGCAGGAACTAAAAACGGAAATTGCCTAATCATTCAATTACCTGTTGTCCTACATCACTGTTGAGTACCGGGAAAATTTCTAAATGACTCTGACCATTTGTCATTTTATCGTTTGGAAGCTAGGGCGTAATTAATCAAAGTAAACTTTGTTAAACCCTCAGGAGGAATGGTAAATTTAATTGAAACACAAAGCAACAAAAATTCGGTGGTCAGTGTTAATGGTTGGTTCCCTCTAATTTGTGAAAGTCTACAACATAAGAACTAAGATTGACCGAGTTGAGAACAGAGAATTTGCGGGTAACTTGATTGTGTCAAATAGTTTGAGTTTTCTATAAAAAAAATCGGCCTATGATTCTCTTCAAGGATGATGAGAAATTAGCTCATACCCAACGTTTCTTCATGTTGAGGCTGAGAGCCTTTTGTTTCCTTTTTTGTGCTGAAGCTAAACCTCAAGTCTTATTACTTAGCCCAGCCTTGGATAAAAACAAGAAAGAGCCGGATATGTAGTAGATACTTGTCCACATGCTACCTGGAAGTCTATGGCTCTGGGGGCGGAAATAAGCCGTGTTTCACATTTGTACGAATCTGTCTAAGAATCGTGGAATTTCTTTATGCAATTGAATCTTATTTGTAGGATATAAATCATGTTAAATGGTATTACATCATACAACGTGGTAAGCCAGTAGAAGTTGCTGAATATATTGTTATGAAGGCACATTCTATCGACCCATAGGCTGTGCTGTAAATACACAAGAGAGCATCGATCCTTAAAAACACTAAATACATGACAATATCTTCAAGATGTGTAATGGCATATTTTTAGCATTGAAACCAATATTAGTAGCACTTCAAATTCAATGTGAAAAAAGTACTTTTTTGTTTTGGACCAACATACCTACTTAAACCCACACATACGAAATGTTTTCACAAATATTGCAGAGTTGAAAATTTCGGTTGAAAGGAAAAAAGAACAAAAATTCAAAATGGCTATCATTGCAAAAAGCTATGCTTGGATACAATGTAAACAATACTGAGTAATTAGAAGTGGATGTGCTTCGGTGTATCATATCAATATCAAAATTTCATCATCAAAATCCAGTCACTGAAAAGTTTTTATTGGCTCCCTTTGGGATGAGCTATCAAGTATTTAATTCTACGTTCAGACGGGCGTTATTCCATTACATTATAAGTTCATTGAACTTATTGAGTGAAACCACATACCCATATTTCAACAATAATTATAAAACATTTTCCAGTCCAATTTTTTAGAATGTATACCACTAAATTATTAAAATTAAAACTGACATATTCATATTAAATTTCGTCTAATGAAAGAGAAACTTGTGGACGGAAAATTTTTCCTAGAAATTTAATTACTGGAGATAAATTTATAGGACGACTTGTGAACCAACCTGTCAAGAAATTAATTGAAATGAACTCGTATATCACTGTCGGGATTCACACTAGAATTTCAGGAAAATTTATTTGGTAGCATGGTATGTTTTAGATGTGGTTGAAAATGAGAAAAACCCGAAATAGTTTCTGAATTTGTGAAGTTTTGTGGGAAAATGCCAAGTTCCTTGATTTGGACGTTTTGGGTGATTCTGGCGACCTTCGACTCATTTCCATGACTGTGTCACTTTATAGGGTCTGCTTCAAAATTCTGTTTTTAGGAGATTTTTATGGTTTGAATTTCCATGTTAATTTCAGTAGAAAGACCATAGCTAAACATTTATAGATGTATTTTTTGACCTGGTTGAGACGTTGTTTGTGATTCAGTGTTAGAAGGTGAAAATCAATGGCGTAAACATTCAAACTCAGTAACTCAACAACAAAAACAGGTAGAGACCAACCTTTAAAATTTTTTTACTTATGAAATTTCTGTAGCCTCTAATCCTAAAATTTGATTACACACAAAAGGGACACTCCTCGATATAATAAAATCACAGTGTCAAATTGTACAAATTTGGAACACAAGATATAGACAATATTCCAAAAAAACAATGACACTTGGAAACTGGAATCAAATCCTCGATCCCTTTTCACTCCGGATTTTCTCAAGAGCTTCCCTCCCCATTCATACGTAGTTATCAAAATGAATTTTTACCAATTGGCATCTTCGATTTGGATCTCAAATAAACACAGTCAATGTATATCTACATACTAACCAAATGATGGTTAACTGGGATCGCAACAATGAAGAATCGGTTACGCTGGCTTCCTCATATATTCCGAATGATAAAAACAATCTCCTCCACAATCACAGGATCAAAAGCTGGTGGACGAATTCCAAAATAAGAAAATCAACCTGATTCTGGGATGTGACGTGAACGAACGATATGGAGAAACATCGGTATCAATGAACAGGATGAGTCTATTTGATTTCATTTTAATATCTGATCTATCTATAATAGAGGTGCTACGTTCACCTTCATCGCGACTGACATAGAATAGAGAATGACATTTATCACTGAATCGAACGATCTATAGGTGTCAAATTGAAGAGTTTTCAACAAGGGACCATTTTCGGACCACTGCTGGATCATCTTAATAACAATACATCGCCTGGACCTCTTAAACCACATAGAAATCCACCCGCAAGAGGGTGTACTCTCACCTGGGCTGTGGCTGTTGGTTGCCAACTCTATTTTAGCCTCTCTGGAAGCACAGAGTTAAACTGTTATATTGTGTCCAATAAAAACATACATCAGGAACGCGTTAAACAGGTAACTACTACGTTTTACGTCTGCAACGTATACACACCGCCATCGTTAGAGCTGTGTTCATGGTATTCTGAATTGGACAAAGCAGTTTTACGGACGACCGCAATGTTCGCAAATCCTACGGCTTACCTGATTACTGTAGCGTATTTCAAGTGGATATTGTGATCTATATTGGTAGTTAAGCACAAAACAAAAAACTCAGCTTTGGAGAACAGTTTCAAGGTCACTCTTTCTCTGCGAATGCATCGTCGGCCTGTCCAGATGAAGGAAGAGCACATTAGGCGAGGAGTACTCCTTCGGCTCATTATTAGGGACCTAGCAGACAAGAGAGAGTGGGTGAAATGGAAAAATTCATTCTTCCTTGTGGCTGCTTTATTTGCTCTATAAGAGCCCCTTCAGTTGAGGTGTCATGTTATGTGGTATCGCAATGGACCATCTTTCAGGTCTTAGTAATGCCGGCTCTTAGGTTCCAAAGTGGTTTCTGATCAAACCTAATCTTGCTACAACAATAAAATTGTGTATAAATAGCTAACTTCTGGTATCTAATTTTTTCTGGTTACAATTTTTTCCAGAATATTTTAAAGAAGGATTGCAAAATTGGGTTGCAATTAGACATTGTTTTCTCGCTACAGTCCACTGAACTGAAATCATTCATTAACTACATTAATTGGAAAATTTTTCCAACCAGTTTTTGCATCTGTACACAATTATTGAGCTATGCTATCACCGTGTAAATTCTTAAATGAGTTAAAATTTCTCACCTATGCATTTCGATTCCATTTATGCTGATTAAAATCCGGCCTCCTGCGAACATCACACTATAAATTCGACCAGTCGCCGAAATGACTAATTTCATGTTACATACATTTTAAACTACCATATTCTGGATTGGTTGACACTTGTTTCCATTTATTCCAAAAGTAAACTGTTTAATTGAACTAGTAACAACTACTGCTTTCGCCTTTACACTTGCACCTGATATCAGTAATGTTTGCCCTGTTAAAATCAATTCTCACCTGATGCGATTCGAATTTAATCAGTCCTCTTTAATTACGATAAGTTGACCAGAAATTGTCAGCATACCCACTCTGCACGAATTGCTTTGAAAACAGAACCCACCCTCCCGTTTACTTTGATTAATGATGTAAGTGGATAATTTGAAGTGGAAAACATTTATTCATCTCGGTAAATATTTATGAAGATCAAAGGGAATGGGATGCAACAAACTGTAGTGACAATTTTGATGTAATTGGTGAATGAGGATGAGTAGAGAGGGAAGGTGGTCGGTTATACGTTACATAAGGGAAAATTTTGTAGTCATTTAATATCTATTCGCGGAAAAGTTTATTTCCATTTTGGAGATCTGTTAAAATTCCAACATTGCCTGGTTCTGGGAAAAAATTACATGAAACAAAAAAATGAATTTTTGTGCACACGTTGTGTAAAAATAATTGGAAAAATTCCATCAACACCCGAATTATTTGTCCAAATAAAAGATGTCATTAATGAAAATGGGAATAACAATTAAATTTATACGATCACCAATTAGGCTCCAAGGGGAATTTATGGGATTCAGCTGTAATTAAAGTAAATTATGGACGTTCTGCAAAATTCTATTCGCACAATGTACATTTATATCACTAGACAAATCTGCAGGGAGCTGAAGAAATAAAAACATTAGATACATCCCGAGCAATAACATTAAATCTGGAAATATCCTCTTAATGTCCGTGCCATAATATCATCGTTGCTTCGTTAATGTTTGCTACCATTTGTGTTTATGGCACTTGTTTCGGTTAACACGTTACTTCCATGGTTCTAGAGAAGGGTAGATGGAAATTTTTTAACAACCAGTATCCATCTTTTGATAATTATCACAGCTCGGGTTAAATGTTGAGGTGCGTGGAAATGTTGCTTACACACACCTCATTAAAGTTTTGCGGGCTATTGGTAATTCCTAACAATTGCTGTGTGGACACTTCTGTCGTCCTTGCCAGATTTTGTCGGTGATTAACAGAAATTTTCCTGGAGATCTTTTCTTTCGGGGTGAAGAAGATTATCTCTAAGGGTTCTTACCTCCAGTGCATAACTTGTGACTGCTATAATATGAGAAGGCATTATTAGGTCGAACTGAGTTGCTGCGTTTTTATCCTTCCATAAGGAACCATGAAAAGTAATATCGCCCTTCCGTCTTAGCAAAAACAATTTCTATGCCTTTCAGTATCTTCTCTAAAGCATATGAATTCGGAAACCGAATTCAAATACACACTTACCATTTTATTTAATTCATTTCTGCAATCATAGTCACAACAGATCAATCAAATTTGTATTCTTTCATGTTGCAAATGACCTTTTCCCCATCGCTTGATCAGTTACTCGATACTTTTTTGGTAGAAATCGTCGAGGTTTTCTTGGTTGGTGGACATAATGCCCCGCATTTCGTTGGATAATGTTGGGAAAGGGTGATAATCAGAGAGAGTTCGGAAACGCATACTCACGAGCGCATACGCTCATGTGCCATTGGTTCTGTTCAAATTAAACGCACACGCACGCGCAGATGAGTGTATGCGTTTGAATAACTCCATCTGCTCATATGAGCGGACGTTTGATGAATTTCCAAACGTACGCGCACACGAGCGTCCGCAAACGCATGCGAGCACACGCAAGCCTATACGAGCGCAAACAATCGCACACGAGCGCACATGAGTATTATTAAGCCGCTCATCGATGCAAAATTTCTCAGGAACTAGGCAAGATATCAGTACGTCTGCGAGGAGGAGGAGGACCTCTACATGATACCACAATAAAATGTAGTAGCTATAAGACGAGGGGACGCTTAAAAGTTCAGTTAAAAGCAACGAACACTTACTACAAGAATATTCACTCTCAAAAATTATTGATATGAAAGAGAATACCCCGAAAAGCGACCAACTATATGCTGAAATTATAAAAAAGAAAACAAAATCGT
Organism: Dasypogon diadema; assembly: GCA_006980735.1. Classification (NCBI taxonomy): domain Eukaryota; kingdom Metazoa; phylum Arthropoda; class Insecta; order Diptera; family Asilidae; genus Dasypogon; species Dasypogon diadema. The sequence goes on from QYTT01083904.1 coordinate 16,717, forward strand.
TCACAAGAGTAGAACCGAATAAAGCCATTCTGAATAATGCGAATAATAGAAAGAGAAAAACATATTTGCTTCTTTAAAAGTTTTTTTCGGTGGGAGAAATGTGTTTTGTTTTGTTTGATGTCCCATTGGCTGCGGCTGGATTAGACGGATGTAGTAGTGACACATGAGTGCAGTAATTTATAAAAACAATGCGATGAGTAACACAACCATTGAATTCCTTTCAATTTACTTGCGGCTGAAATATTTTCTAGTGTTAGTAATCATATGATTTTGTTTTGAACCACTC